>JANRGW010029812.1:0-19492 GCA_024733675.1 Psilopsiagon aymara
ATGAGGAAGAAATTCTTTACTGTAAGGGTGGTGAGGCACTGGAATGGGTTGCCCAGGGAAGTTCTGAATGCTCCATCACTGGTGGTGTTCAAGGCCAGGTTGGACATAGCCTTGGGTGATATGGTTTAATGGGAGGTGTCCCTGCCCATGGCAGGGGGATTGGAACTGGATGATCTTAATGTCCTTTCCAGCCCTAACTCTTCTATGATTCTATGATTTACTATGGAGAAAGGAGCACAGGGATGGCTCCTACCTGCTCCGTCAGTTTTTCCAATAATGTCTCTATTTTTAGTTTGTCTTCTCTCACTTTTTCTAACTCAGCTTCTCTCTTCTTGTATTCATCTTGTATTTTCAAAAGGTGCTGGAAAAGAAAAAGATAAAACTTGGTTCTTAACTTGCCTTAATGAGGGCTTTTCCATGAGGCCCAGGCAGATCATACTCAGAACAACTAACAGGTTAAGTATACACCTAGAAGAAACCTTTTCTACAACATACTTTACAAACATCTTTGGTTATTAGCATCCAAAAAAGCACAACTTTGTGAACATGGGGCAGTAATTCCATCATCAAACTCTCACTGTCCCTGAACTACAGCATGTGTTGTGCACTGGACTGTGCCCTGACCCATGTTAAAGCTCCCCCAGCCTGGGTCATGCTATGGCCAGGCCAAGAGTCAGCACATGGGAAAGAGCAGCATAGAAACAAGTGACACAAGAAAGTCACCTCAGAGTCTTCCTAGATCTCTGGCCTCATGTGAATACACAGGTGTCTGGCAGTTTAACGAAACACTCTAAAACAGCTACAAGATAAGGAGATGGGAATCATGTTACTATGCTGGTAACTAGGACCTCATACAGTCACAGAATGGGTAAGCACAAACTCGGCACCCCAGAACTCAGGTGGTGGTCAAGTAAAGAGATCACAAGGAATCCACAATCCATGATTGTCTCCATGTGACTTACGAGTTCATACACAATCACTGTTCTCAGTGTTTGGTTGTTGGGGTTTTTAGCAACACTGGGTATGACAAAGTTGCTCCCCATTTGCCAGTTTTGATCTCACTGGAAACCAAAATGCCTTTGTTTGTGTTTCTGGTCCACATCACATCCCCTCTGCCTTTGGAGCAAGGTCACAGCTACAGAAGTCAGGGCCCACCTTCTGCATCCCCTGCAGAGCCTGCTGGAGAAGCTTCATCTGCTGCTCCTTGGTGGTGTCCTCATCCCTGCTGGCTTTGCCCTGCTCCTGCTTCAGCAGCTCCACCTCGTTGCGGTAGGCATCCAGCTGCCAGCGCAGGCTGTCGTTCTCTTCTTTCAGGGCTTCCACCTGCGACACCAGTGCTGGAAAACAGGCAGGTGGGATCAGAGGTCTAAGAAGTGGGGGTAAGAAGCCCCTGGGTGCTCTGCCCCAGCACCCCTGTAGCTCCCAGTACCCAGCTACAAGCCCCAAGCACCAAAATGAATTTCTCCCAGCCACTGTTTGTGGTATCTCTTTATAAAAGAAGCTTCTCACGACAAAGAGTATCCCTCAGCAGTGATGCAGTATTGAAGTTAGAAGAAAAACAGCAGCCAAAGAACATACTGGGGTAAAATAACCATGCTGGACACAGGCTTCCTAACCACTAAAGCTGAAAGGCTCTGGGACAGGCTCCACTGGCATCTTCAGTTAAAAGTATGATTCTATCAAGTCACAGCATGAAACACCTGCATCAGCCTGATGTCCTCAGAGGGCCTGATAAACTCAGGAATGGGATTATAGAACATTATGGCTACAAAGACATCTTCAGCAGGTATCAAAACACACCCATGACATGAAGGGCAAAGCCTGACATCCCATAGCCTTGCTACTGACCTCTGGGACTTGGACCACAGCACATGGAGGTACCTTTGCTTGGAACTCACACACTACTCAGGAGACAGGGAAGATGCTGCATGGGAAGAAGGTGGGTTTGATCATACTGTTCTCACTCATTCTCCCAGGCAGAGAATGTGTGTTGGACACCACTCTGCCCAGCTGCACATCTCAAAAGGAAGGACAGCAGGCAATACTCAATAGATAAAAACTGGTTTTCCCCATCAGAAACCAAAGGGGAAAATGAATTAACTTCCTAAAATGGATCTGGACAAAAGAAGGCAGTTTCCAGGGTGAGCTTCTGCTCTTTATGGATGAGAAAATTTGACAGATCACATGGGGGAATGACAAGTGCTGGCTACAGAGCAAGTCACAGAGAGAAAATGACTCCAGGCAACTGCAGTTGATTTTGCTCTGCCTACAACAACTGTGGGGTATAGAACACCAGAAAGGGGCTCCTGAAAGAAACCACTGAAGAGATGAGTACTTAGTTTATGAGCTTTAAGAAGTGACCTTACCCAATTCTTCTGTTTCTTTCACCTCTGATGGATCTTCTATTTCTTCATCAGACATTTCCATTTCCTCCTCTCTTCGAATACCCATAAGCTCATCATTATGAACATTACGGATTTCCTAGGATTCAGAGAGCAGAGGGGGTTTAAGTACAGATTACAGGGAAGAGGCTGGTTGGAGAAAAAGTTGCTGATAACCTAAGTCTGCAAAATGCAACTCCACAATGCAAAAAAAGAGGAAATTATCAAAAGAAATTGGCACAGACTATTAGATCAAGGATAACATCTCACGTGAGCCAGTCAGTGCTACCAGCATCACTGACTCTCCATCTCCCTTCCTGTGTGTCCAGGTAGGCAGCTAGCCTTGCCCACAGGGCAGTTTCTCAGTGAACCCTCTCCTGACATCTGCTGTGCCTGATGTCCACACACCTGTTCTATACTCACTCAACCCTCCAACACAAACCATTCCCTGATCCTATGATTCTCAGGAGCCTGAGCTGGGGCTGCACCAAACTAAAACCACTATAGCTGCACCCACACCAGGGGGTTTGACCACGGGTCCATCGCTTGGCACTGCAACTATCTGAAGCCCCCCAGCCCAGCAAGCTCTTCTGCATGACACTGATCTCCCTTGAGCCCAGACAGCTCTCAGGGTTACCTCTCAAGGATAAGAGATCCTTAACCCAGCACCTGATATCTGTAAGACGGTAAGTGACATTTTACACTACACCCAGAAGTGTATTATGTGTAAGCAATATCTTTTTATATATTATATATATACACACAGAACTATAGCTTAGTTATTGAAGTGTAGTTAGTGTTTGACCACTGTTCAACCACTCTTTAGTTAACATTCAATTATTGCTTAATCACTATTCAATTGTAATTTAATTATCTTTCAATCATCAATTAACTATCATTTGATCATCATTTAATTATCAATAAAACCTTTTTAGTTAACCCCACAATGTTTAATCATCAGTAACTGACCAATCATCAATAATCAACCCTCACTTGAGCAAGGCCCTTCCTAAGCAAGGGAATACACTGGCTGGTGGTTCACCAGGTCCAAACTTTCACAGCTTCTTACCGCACTGCCTGCAGCTACAGGACTTGCCAGCACTGCCTGGGAAAAGCACCTGCAGTCACTGTTAACAGAAATAACTCCCTGGCCTTGCCTAACGCCTCCCCAGCAAGTGCCCACACCCTGAGGCAGGCTTGCCTCTGATGTGGTGACCCACTGGAATGCATTACGCCAGATGCTGAACCAAGGAGATGCATCCTGTGGGTCCACCTTCCTTTAAGAGAAGACCCTAAATTGGGTGAAGCCAGCAGGCTGAGCCCAGCAGCAAGTACTCCTGGAAGAGGTCTTACCAGCGGTCTCACAGCCTCTTCCCACTGGGAGAACTTACCTTGGAACAAAAGACAGCTCCAAATGGAGAGCATGCTCCCGCCCCAGTCATACCAACCAATCTCAGCAAGCAGAAAAGAGCACACTAGAGTTCAGAGGCATAATCTGACTGAATAATAACTGACTCAGGCATAAAACACAATGTTTGCTCCTCCTTTAGCTACTACAAAAGGTCTGACTCAGTGTGATTTGGAAAGGAAGCCCCAGAAGGGCAGTCTCACAGGGAGACTGCAGCTGGAAACTTCCCAGGAAAACAGTCACTGATGGGAAATAATCTTAGAGGTCAATTCTGGCTTTGCTGGGATGGACGTGTTTTCCTGGTTTGGAATAGGCACCTCAATACCTGGGAAAAGACACAGAACAGAGGAGGGAAGGGATGCCAGTCAGAGGGACCTGGACAGGGTAGAGGACTGGGGCCATGTGAACCTCATGAGCTTCTTCAACAAGGCCAAGTGCAGGTATCCATACAGGCTGAGGGATGAAGGGTCACCACCTTTAAATCTTTTATTCCACTAGCAGTGTCACTGCATGGAATAAATGCAGAAACACGGGAACACCCTCCCTCAAGCTTTCTTCCCTGTCCAGCTGCAGTTATTTCTACCTCTCACGTCGTCACATCTGTCAATAAAAATGTGATAAAACAGATCTAATGATGCTCAGGGTTTGTGGGGTTTCTCTTGTTTTCTATTTACATCTCTCTAGAAATCCCTCTTGCTTTAACAGTAAAACCAGCAGCAAACAGATTAATAATTACTAATGAATGACTGGACATACAGATGTCAACGTATTGCTACCACTAACACAAATACCAAGAGAAAATTTATTACCTGTAACCCAAGAGTTGACTGAGCAATTCCCATCTTACACTGTGAATGAACGTGGTGTTATCCACGCGAATGCTGTGCAAACTTAATATCAATATCCTGACAAGAAAGAGACTGTGCTGGAGGATCTAACACAAGAAAAGATTACCAACCTCTGCTTGTTTGCACCACACGCTGATGTTCTTACGCTGAGCTTTCGTGAAATGGTCCCAAGCCTTTTGTTTGGAGGCAGAATGGTACACGGCCACTATCTGCTCGACTGTAGTATCAAATCAGCAGTCAAATCAGGCCAGAATATCATCCAGAGAGGGCGAACAAGAGGAGTAAAGGAGTAAAAAAGTGGAATCAGGCAGGTGGTTTGGCTAACCTTTTCTTATAACACTGCACTGTGCTGAAGCTATGCTCAGGGAAGGGACTCTGGGCCTGGAAAGAAAAGCGTGGACTTCACCAGGCCACTGTCAAACACTCACAGAGTAAGGATCTACTGGGAAAAGAGGCTGCTCTCAGTGGAAAGCAGGCAGGAGCTCAATGCACTGGAAAACACTGCTCACAGCACTGCCTGCGAGTGTAACAGTGCTCCTGGGAACCACTGGCTCGCTACAACAGGAAGAAAGCTGGGGCGTTAGGTGGTCTCCTGCCCAGCATGTGCAGCCCCACAGAGCAGCACCACAGCCTGAGCACCACATCCCACCTGTGCCCGCTATGGAAAAGGGATTCTGGCACCAGCCACCAACCTTCTTTGATCCCAAGGTTTATTGCTTCCATTTCTCTAGAAAACATGCAGCAGGTTTTGGCGATCCAAAGTGCCTCTCCTTGGATGACAGCTCACCCAAAAGCAGAGAGCACATCCACATCTACCCAATTTATATATTTTTATGCTTGTGATGTTGTAGCAGGTGTGGTTCTTACAACACAAAATCAGGTTTTTTGCTGCTTAGATAAAGCTAAGAGTGGCTCAGCTATCAGGGTGCATTTTGCAGCTCACAGTGGCATGCTGCTGTCTACCGCTACTTACTCTGCAGTGCTTACTGTGCTTCCCTCTGGACCATGTGCCAATGTTTCTTACCATGAACAGGATTCAAGAGTTTTCAAATAAATCAAGTACCAAACAAGTAACAGTCAGAATTACTGAACAGAAAACCAGAAGTTAAGATTGCTCACAACCTAACCCAGGTTCTGAGACTTGATACAATGTGAAGAAGGTGCTCTGGAAGGTTAAAGAGTGAAAAAACTATTCAGACTTACTAAGAAAAGGATGCATGAGAGGCAATGAATGGTTTGAGGAACTGTTATAAATCCCATCCTGGAACTAAATATAGCCATGCCTCTTCATGGTTTAGTAAGTCCTGGGATTTGGAAGACTGAGGCTGGAAACGCTGTTCTGTCACAGGCTTTCAGTTGTGCCTGAGAACAGGGTGGTGGGAACACTCTGCTGCATCCTACCTTTGGTGAATAAATCCTGCACACTTCGCTGAGACCAGATTACCAGGGACTTACCTTGTCTGTGCTCTGAAGTGAAGTTGAAAAGATGACAGAACTACTAATAGACTATAATTAGAAGAGGAAAAGCATTAAGAATTCATTCTCTACAATAACAAGAATTCTTCTCTACAACAACAGACAACAAAGAGTCAGCGTGGAAACACTACTCACACTGCACCAGAATCCCCGAGAGAGCAAGTTTGAACTTCTCTTTAGCTTCTTCCATCTCTTTCTCATGAGCCACTTTCTCGTTCACCAGCCTGCGAATGTGGCTGTTGGCCGACTGGATCATGGAGTAGAAGTTGTTGGCAGTCCTCCTGTTCACTTCGCCACGCTCTATCCAGGTGAGCAAGGTCTGGATGGCTTCCAAGAACTTTGTGTCATCTGCAGCAAGGAGGGACACCTTTAACACCATGGGACAGGGGCACCTGGGCAGCTTTCAGATCCTTTCATCAGCACTGCTGTACTGCTTTTTCAAAGGTTAGCTTACTCCACGTGGAGAAACACAACTCTTAAGAGCACCCTGTGAGGGTGCTGAGGTGCTGGCACAGGGTGCCCAGAGAAGCTGTGGCTGCCCCATCCCTGGCAGTGTTCAAGGCCAGGTTGGATGTGGCTTGGAGCAATCTGCTCTACTGGAAGGTGTCTCTGCCCGTGGCTGGGGGCTGGAACTGGAGGAGCTTTACAGCCCCTTCTCACCCAAACCACTCTGTGATTTTATGATTATATAAGACTATACAAAGGAAGGCAAGGCTAAGATCAAGCAGATGGAGCAAACCATTTGTTGAGGTAAAACAAGAGGAGGACCAACTGCTAGAAACCTACCGGAAAATTTCATGTGTCTATTCAGATGTACTCTTTCATGAAAAAATACCCTCCACCTCCAAAATAACCAGGCCATATACAGCTCTTAGGCTTCAAAGAAGGCCTGAGGACTTACACTATTCCTTGTAACATAAACAAAAGTGGTTTGGAAGAAACTGCTGTACTCAAGTAAGGGTTGTTTTGAAAGAAAGACAATTCTGAAACAAATGGCGAGAAGCGCCAAGGGCTCCGTCTGCCCATGCTCGTTTCAGTTCAGCAAGACAGCCACTGGAGAACACAAACCTGTCCCAGCACCTGCACAAAGGGGTGGCCATGGCCACAGAACCACTCTCTCACCTTTCAGTTTCTCGGCGACAATGCTGCACTCGTGGTCAGAGTAATGCACAACGGGTGGTGGGGAGGGCGGGCGGAAGCGCTCCTCTTCCAGGCGTCTGCGATGCCGCTCCTCACGTGCCAGCATCCGCTGCTTGCACTCCCACTCATACAGGTCGTCCCGGGCCTGAGCAAAGTCCACGTGCAGGCGCCCAGTGTCCTTCTTATCTGTGCTGGAGCCCAGCCTGATGCGATAGCCTGGCAGTGGTGACAACAGGGTTCACGTAGAATCAGTGGCTTGGACTCCAACCACCCACCAGTGCTCACCTCCCATTCCTAGAGAGCCAGAAAGCCCCTCACCATAGGAGTTTCCTGAAGAGTTTAGTGCACAGGGAGCAATGCTGGAAAAGGAAACTTTGGGATTTTCTGCTATCTGCCTGTGCTTTGCATGTGCAAGGCAGCACCTTACATGGGCACACTCCTCTCCACACTAGCAGGTACTTGGGCTTGAATAGCTACTGCTTAAGGGCAGGTAAGCTTTTAGGCTAAGACTAGAGCTCTCAGGACTAAGCCCAGATCTTCACGTGGGGAAGGCAGAACTGACTTGGTTTCTTCCATACTTTCACAAACTCCTGAAGTTGGAGGTAGGAAGGGGAGACTGAGAGGTGAGACACAGCAAAGAGGGCCAGCAAGGTTTGAAGGACTCTTGTTCTGGAGTTTCACATCAGACATGCCAGAAGACTCTGCTCTGTGGCTAAAAGGACGCATGGGATCTATGGAAGAAAATCTGAGCTCCAGAGAGACTTTGGACAAAAGAACAAACACAAAACCAACACTTGCGTGTGGAGGACACTGGAGACTGCACATGACCATGGTTTTCAGCAGGGGGAACTATAGGCAGAGGCTAAAGAGGCTGCATTAGCTACATAGAAGCCGTAACCACAGACACACAGCTCTTACTAACAGGGCACTGCAGGTCCAACTCGATTCAACAGACTCTGGAATGAGATGCAACACTTACAGCCAGCCCAAACAGGCTACAGGGAAGTTTCCACTATTTTAAGCAGCAAAGAGCATCCCCCTGCCTTATCTTGACAATCTCATCCCTCTGGAAAGAGTGTGGCTTTGGAGACAGAACCTGGGTTTGTAAATACACTGAAAGAATCCATTTGGAAGGGATTTCAGCATAGAAACAAAGTACTGCTGTATTTTTCTAGCATGGTAAAGGGTCAGGTGGGGAGCACGGGCTGCTCAGGGCTGAAGCGACCAGCACAGCAGATGTAGGCTTGGCTGGAAAGGCAAAACCTGCTGCCACTGTCTGTGAACACCAACCATGAGGCCTACGCCTCCATGAAACAAACCCCAGGCAAAAGGAGCCCACATGTTTCAGGGAAAATAATACTATCTTAGCATTAGCTGAACACTTATCCAGGAAAGATGGTGATGGCCTCAGACTGTACCTAGTATTTTGCAAGGGTTTGCAGTGCCCAACGTAAGAAAGCATTGCCAGCTTTCCTATTAGCAGCTCCTTTCATATGTTCAAGCAGAAATGCAAGAACAGCAGAAAAGAGGTGAACTGCCACATTTGATAAACCTTGCAACTGCAACACAGCCTGTGATGAGAAAGAGGTCACTACATTGCTGTCCCAGAACTGTAACCTTCCATCCAGGGCAAAATGCACCTACCAGAGAGATAAAGAGCCTTGTCCACCATGAACTCCTCAGCAAAGCGGATGTGGCAGAAGTTCTTCTTGCTCTTCCGAATGGCGATGACTTCCCCACACTGCTCAAACACTTCCATAATGATCTGCTCGGTGCTGTTCTCTGGCAGCCCTCCAACAAACACTGTCTTACACCCCGGGGGCCTCTCCCTTGTTGCTGGAGGGGGAAGATCTGAGGAGAGCAAGAGAAACAAAGCAGAGCAGGTTAGTTGTGGGGTTGTCAGCACACATTCCTTTCCCATGGCCATCTCCCCAGGTACGGTTGAGACACGACCACACCTTCCTGGGTTCCTTCAAACACACTCAGCTCCACTGCACACAACCTTAGCAAGCAGACCTATAGCACTGCTGAGGTGCAGCATAAGGATAAGTACCTTTACCAGCATGCTTCCAAACAAAGAGCTCAGGAGCCTGCAGCTCTCCAAACACTCTCCCTGGCACAAGCAAAGGCTCCCTGAGCTCCAGTCATAGAACACGGGCAGCACCAGGACCTCAAAACTTCACCATGGGAAGTGCTATGAAAGCACAGCTTAAAGGACTGTCCTAACAGAAAGAATACATAGAAAATGCAGACAGAGGATCCCAAAGGACAAAAGTATTAACGTTAAGGGAAGATCATGAACCAAATTGAGACTAAAAGATACTATGAAAGAAAGAGATGAAGGAAATGGGTATAGCCAAGAGGCATAGCAGGAATTAATGTTGGCGTTTTTTACAGTTAAAATGAACCACAGAACATAAAAGCAGGCTGACAGTTCAGTCTAGTTTGCCAGAAGCAGCCTGCCAAGTACACTCACTTACCCACCTGCATTGCTGCAGCCCACATAAGGCATTGCATGAGACAGCAGAGACTTGGAGAAGTGTTTCTCCAGCACCAAACCCATTCCCATGCTCAGGTGCCCACCTGGCAAGTGCAAGAAGACACACCCCCCCCAGCTCAGCACAGGAACTGGCTTGTCAACTGTTTCCAGCACAATGAGACGGGTTTGCTTCTGGGGATGGTGAATAAAGAGGTAAGTCATCAGGCTGGGCACTGACAGAGTTTTATTTAAACTACTGGGCCCAGGAGCCCAGACTCCCAGTGCTGGGAGCCCATCAGGCTCGGGTGCCATCTCCTGGCACCTGCTCAGGAACTAGACATAGACACACAGCTACAAACACCTCTCACAGCTTCTCTGTGTAAGGAAAACGTCTTAGTTCCCATGGAGAGCACTGCTGCTGAAAAAAATTGTCAAGTCCTTTGTTTGTATTGCTAATGTCAAGCCTGTCCTGAGCTGGCACAGCCCCACAGACTCCTGCAGAGCCACGGCTGGGCCGTGCAAGTCCTGCAGGGGGAAGCCTGCCCTACACCTGCCTTCCATGGTTTGGAACCTCTGCCTCCTCTATACTTGAAAACCTACTGTTACTGCTTTCTGGGGTGGGACAAGAACAGGCTTTTCCTATTGCTCCATCAGCTGCCTGCCAGCACCTAGTCACAGCCACTCACCCTTGAGCAGCTATGTCCAAGCAGTGTCACAGCTCTTCTCTCACACACGTTTTTTAACATGTATACACATATTCCTATACAGACAGACAGAAACAGGACAAAACAGACAATTACGTGGGTTAGGTGGGAAGAGAGTGCAGCTTTTGCAGTGAATGATCTCCTTCACAGCAGGCATGTCTGGAGGGATAGGAGGTGGCACTATCCCCAAGCCTGGCATCATCGGGTTGATGGGAGGAATTCCAGTCATCATTCCAAGAGCAGGATCAAAATCTAAATGTGGGACAGAATAAGGGAGTCAGGTCATGGTTTGGACTCATGCAGTAACTGTTTCCTCAGACAGCAATTGGAGAAGTCTCCCCAGTGAAAATGAACTGAATAAACAACCCAGAGAGAGCATCAAAACACAGGAACTTCAGATTTGTGCCCTTAAAACAATTTTTTAGCACAATTTCCTTGTTGACTGCCACAGCCAAATAAAATTTCTCTGTTCAAATAAACCACTTCCTTTTCCACTCCACAGACACCATCTCCTACTGCCAAAACCTTCCCCAGTAAGGTTTATCCACATTAAGAAATCTGCAAACAGTGTAAAACTTAACCCAGCTCAGTTTCGTTAAGTGGTTCAGCAGTGTGGACAGTTTGTGTATGTCACAAGGGTACGAATGGGTTAAGGGCATCACCTGGCAAGCCAGAGAAGTGTACCAGCTACAGCAGATAACACAGAGTAATTCTGTCTAAAATACACAGAAAAATTTAAGGAAGCATCTCATTGATTTCCTTAACTTGCCTGACTTGTTTCTAGGCTTCAGTCAGCCCTCTGACTACATCTAAATAATATTTTACCTTGATTTTGCTCTTACATTTGCCTCCAACGCCATAAAAAACTAAACAGAGCTGTCCGAGGAGGGTATTTTATTTGTTCTGCAATTGTGAACCCTGGGGAAGCAATACCTGTGGGCAGCCACAGGGGAAGCAGTGCACCTGGATGCCTTGTGGAGATGGCTCATGAGTCTGAGAACATCAGGAGCTGAGCTGTAAGGACAGCCTCTACCAG
Source organism: Psilopsiagon aymara (assembly GCA_024733675.1). Classification (NCBI taxonomy): domain Eukaryota; kingdom Metazoa; phylum Chordata; class Aves; order Psittaciformes; family Psittacidae; genus Psilopsiagon; species Psilopsiagon aymara. The sequence goes on from JANRGW010029812.1 coordinate 11,473, forward strand.
CAGGGCCCGCTGGTGCTGTCAGGAGGAGATCTCAGCATTAGCTGCTTGTTGCCTTATTCATGGTGTTAGTCCATGGTAGGAATTTACCTAATAACTGAAATAGGCTCTTCCCAAAGCCATGTCTGAAAGAAGAGGCAGGCGCAGCCTGGGTGAGCCTTGTACCTGGCAGCAGGGGCTGTCCCGTCATCCCCAACGGAGCCATCCCCAGGTTGTTCATTGCAGTGGCCCAGGCGGTCGGGTCTGACATTGGCAATCCCATCGGAATGTCAAGGCTTAGATTTCTGCCACCATCTGCTGAGAGCAGGGAAAGTGATTAAGAGCTTAGTACATTCTTAACTCCTCTGCAGGGCACACGCTGCCCAGCCAGGCACTGCACTAGCAGCATCCAAAACCAGATTTGAACCTGACACATAGGAAAGAGCAAAATGAAAGAACAAACCAAAACCAGCACCGTCCCTCCTGAGCAGAGGGCTTTGTACAGAGCAATGTCTATGAAAACACTGCCTTCCAAGTGCATCTGAATTACAGTTTATCCATTAGAATCAATAGCTCTAAAGGGCTTTCAAGGAACACCGATGAAAGGCAAGGGGTGTGTTTTGATTCCTCACAAGAGACTTCTGACCAAAGGACAAACATTTAGCACAAACTGTCATAACTGCACTGGATTTGACTGAGTGCAGTCTGTTCCAGCACAGAGCACTCCCACTGCCTTCTGAAGGCATTTCTCCTCAATGCTGGAAGGGGAGATGAAGCAGAGCCAGCAGCAGCACCAGAACTACCTGCTCAGAATCTAGCAGAGTGATCTGGCAACCCAGGTGGAGCCACAGACATCACACAGACATATGGCTGCTCAGCCTCAGCTTCCATGGCCACCTCCCCACACTCCGCTGCTCACCCAGAGGAATGTTTGCCCTCTTCCTCTTCTTGCCTGGATCATTTCCATTCTCAGATGAGCTTTCGAACTCCAGTGGTGGCACAGCACTGCTGAGCTGCAGAGCCTTGCTGCTGCTGGCAGCATCAAAGGACAGAGGGTTTAAGCCTGAAAGAGAAAAACACAGACACTTTTTTTTTTACATGGGTTTGCAATGCTTCAGGATCACACTCAGGAGAGAAGTGCCAGTCCCAGGCACAAGCAGCCCTGCAGGTCCCAGGGGGAACTGTGCCTCCCATTTACTGCCCCCAACTACACCTCACCTAATGTCACACTGACACCACTTTAAAACACTGCTCACAACCATTAACCCCAACACCTGCATAAATCAAACTGTTCATCAGCATAAACCTGGGGTGCATGTGCCCTGCACTGTGCAGGATGTCAGGTCTGGAAACGCAGAGGCCAAATGATGTTTCTAGTTCTTCCAGGAATACATTTTTACTTAAAATTTCCATTTCATTTGTCACCAGTTGGGAAGTCACTTGGAATTATTTACTAGCAAACCCCAAGGCACATCTTGGATGATCTTCAAAAACATGAGGTGCTATTGCAGTTTTCACTCAAGGAGTCCAGCAGGCAGCTCTCTCCCACAGGAGAGCATTTCTAAGGGGAAATAAAACTGGTATTATAGCAGCCCAACTGTATGGCCCAACAAAAAAAGAAAACCTGCCCACTGCATCCATTGCAACTTTGGGTCTTCTCCCACTCAATCGCATGGGGCTCCAGAGGCTTTGATGGACAATTCACAAAACTGGCCAAGACTGAAGGTCTCCAAGGGGTATAATGAGACAGAGCAAAGGCAAATGCATCCTTAAACAACCAGCCACCATATTGAGTAAGAAAAGCCAATCATGCAGACTTGACCCAAAGAGGAATGAAGAAAAATCATTTTGTAGCTTCCAGCATATTTCTTAATTCAAGGAATTCCATCCACTGCAGACGAATTCTGTGCTAAACCCTTATCTGAGTAATGACTTCATTATTCCACCTGCTGCAATGCTTGGCACTCACAGGGCTGTGAGACTGAAGGGACATGGAAATATCCAGGTGGATTTATCTTTTTGTCTGCAAATTCCCTCTGAACAGTCAATGGCAAAAACACCAGCCAAATCCTCTATGAAGTGATAAACCCAGCTACATCTCTGCAAGGTGTGCCTCTGTTCTGGGCAGAACAGCAGAACTACAGCAGGACCAAAGGCAACATCTCAACGACTGACAGCTGGGGGAATTTGTCCCAAGCCTTCCTCCAGACACTGCAGCACTGGGATTTCTATTCCAGTGGATTCCACTTCCAAGAACTTGTTGCTGTGTACAGCTGTAAATAGACAAGGGAGTGGACATAGGGAGCCTGAAGGGCCTCCTCTCTTGGCCACTGAAAGGGGATAATGCAAGAAGATGCCAAAAAAGAAGTTGCATTCTGCTGGCAACAACAATAGTCACGGCCGGCTCTGGAAGATGCCCACAATGCTGCTGCTGCAACACCCCAAGGGCAGAATGTCACTGAGGTCATGAGGACCAGGGGAACAAATCTCCAGTACTGCAGGTTAAAAATAGACAGGCCACAGCACAGGAACACGACAACTGAAAAGGAGCTGCTGTAAGATTTACCTCTGTTGTTATCCAGCTGATGGGACAGGCAACGCAAAACTTTGGAGTGTGTTTGCATGTGCTTGGGTGTGGGGAGGGATGCAGCTGTTCAGGGATACAGCCGGACACGCGTGCTGCCAGGCTGAAATGCACAGACACCCTGCTCCGGTTGTAGGTGGCACACACAGAGCTGCCTGGTGTTAACCAACACATTTCAGCGCAGCTTGCTACAGACCAGCGATGTGTGTCCTGCTTCCAGCATGCAGAGCAACGAGAGGAGACCCAGAACACACCAAGTCACTCAAGACATTTTCCACAAAGCTGTTTTCCAGGAGCTTGTCCCAGCACGTACTGGTGCAGGCAGTCATTCCTCCCCCAGGTGGGGGACTAATGTCATAGGAACTGCCTAAAGGTGACAGTAACATAAGTACAAGTTTCGTGGAATGGGTTTTGGGGAAAGTCAGGTGAAGCCCAGCATGAGACCAGCGAGAACTTCCAGGAGCCCAAGATCAACTTCTACAGGCACTTCGCCTTGTTTTGCTACAGGCTCTGTGAGCAGAGAAAACCAAGAGCTGCTGCTGGGCACTGAGGCAAGTTTTCTACCCTACAATTTGGTACATGTCATGACAGCAGCCACCTTCAGCCCCAAATGCCTCTTCTACCATTTCAGCAAACTGCAGTTCAGCTGCAGCTTCAACCACATCCTGCTGGATACAAACAACATGCACAGAAGAAAGCTGAAGCTGCAGAAAAGCATCACTCCTGGGCACAGAGGCGGATAAAAGCTAACAGAATCTGAGGCACCAGCACAAGCACCTTCCCTTCATGCTGACCTTAGCAAAGCATCCTTGGCTGTGCTGGGCTGGTCAGCACAGGAGCAAGCCTCAGGGTTTTACCAAGGTTTACTGAGGCTCTGCAGAGCTGGCCAGGAAGGGCAGAAAGCAGCAGATTTCGGTTTGCAGTGAAGTGCTGTGTAGAAGGTAAGTGGGGAGGAGGAGAAAAAATAGGTTTTTCAGTGTGTGATCAGTGTCAGCATTTCTAGAACAACACATGCAGGAGCACTGGCACGTCCTTCACCCCCAAGCACACCCAGTGTGTATCTCTAGAGATTTTCTCAAGAGTGAATTTTGAGGAGCCCGAATCAGGCACTGCCATAATGCAGAGACTGAAAAATTTCAAAATCAATTTAAAAAGAGACAAAATTCATTTGCACTGGAAGATTCCTCCCCAGCAAAACAGACCAGGAGGAACAAGTAAGGCTGCTTAAAGATGAGCACAAGACAACTGTCAGTGAGTCCCCTGACATGGCAGCAGCACACTGCTGTGGGTGGTCTTCACCTCTGGAAGTAGACGCTGAGCTGTTTCTGATGGTAGGACAGACAGCAGCTTCCCACTGTCCTAAAGAGCACTGCCACCACCCAGCCTTGCTGCTGCTATATACAGCTCCAGCTTTCACAGCACACGTTTAGAAAGGGCCTTGAGAGAGACAGGGAAGATCAAAATGTTCCAGGCATAAATCAAGGGAAGTATCTACCCTCACTGGGTCCCGTGCCAGTCCCTGGGCAGGACTTTTCCGACTCCTAATTCCTCCTAACAGAGCTTGGCCATTTGTCTTCATGACCAGTGAAAGCGACATCAGAAATGGTCAACATAAGGTGGAAAGCACTGGCTAACACGTCAACCCTTCACCAGGAGCTGACAAGAGAGCTCACCAAGCAGGGTGCCCATGGCTGTACAGGACAACAGCTCACCACAGGGACTGGTGAATCCCAAAGGGCCTTTGCAAATCTTCCCTGCTGGGTTTACTAATGTTGAACTGAACAAGAGCGGGGGCTCTGAGCACAAGCCTCATGCTGTTATGTAGGATGCAGAGCAGCTCACCCTGAAGATACCACACACTGACAGCAACCTCCCACTGCTGCCGCTCGTGCTTCAGTGGCCTTCCTGACCTCCAGCTTGCCCTGCAACTCAAAGAAAAAGCTTAGTAACAGGTACTCTGACACTGTCACATACCCAAAAGCATTTCAATAGTACACTTTAAAAGCCACTGCAGACTGTACCTATCAAACTGCTCTTACCCAGCATCACGAGGAACTTCAGAAATGGGCTGACACAGGCTTTACTATAAATATGGATTTACCTTTGCTAACCCTGGTAAATACACAACATAAGTATTGCTCAGCCTGAACACGGGTCCCTTTTCTGCATGGAATAAAGTGGATCCCAGAATACCATCTGCCACCTGATGACACAGCACTTGTTGTAAGTGCTACATAAATGCACATTAGAAGAAACCAAAGCATGCAACATCTGCAGCAATCAGTTAGAAAACACAGAGGAAAGAAAACAAGGAAGGTAAAGGAGATGCCAAGGCTCTGATGTTACATTTTGACACCAAACATTTGACTTCCCAGATTCATTCCCAGGTTCAAAACCCGATATTGGATTTGTGCCCTCTTTCCTACTACAGTCTCAGCTTAAGTGCCATGGCTAGAGCTCTATAATCATCAGTCTGATCCCAAAGCTGGCTAGGCACACAGGGGAGGCCAGCAGACTTCCAAAAATTATTTCTGTCCACTCCATACACTTCTGTGTGCTACCAACACTGACCAGACACTGAGGGAAGCACGCTGTCAGGACAGGCACACAAAGCACAACTTCACCTGCGAACTGCACAAGAAACATGGCAAGATGCTGATGATAGTCCAGGATTTCAGCCAGTTCTGCTGCTCCCAGCTTGCTTATCTGTGGAAAGGATGGAGCCCAATGTTGAGCTCCCACACAAGCCTCCAAGTGCAGAGGGGAGCTCAGGTCCTAATGAGAGAGGAACTGCCCCTGCACCCTCCTGGGCACCAAGAGCACAGGTTGGGACTGGAGCTGGCACACGGCAGCTCCATGTGTCACCATCAGTCTCCATGGCCTGGCACCGGTAACACACTCTGAGCTGGGGGGGAGGTGGAAAGCAGGTGGAGGAGTGCTGCGTGTCCATCTCACCATGGAAGGGGTTTCACACAGCAGCGCTTTCAAGTGCCAGCATGCAGTTAAATAAGCCCTGTTTGCATGCCTGAGATTAGCTGTGCCGCGCAGGATAATGTTCTGGTAATCCTCAGTGGCAAGAGGCAAACTGCTCACCCCTCTTGGATCAGGAAGCTGGAACTCAGGAAATATTAACGCCAGATGAGTTGATTGTTCCAGCAATGCACTTAGACACAGAGTCCTTTAATTCTTGGGCCCTAAAACCAAATACACAGCCACAGCAGCAAAACCATGGAGAGCTACCAAATTGCTGAGCGGTGCCCTTTACTTCCCGCTGTAACCCAAAACAAAGGGGAACATTCTTTAGCAGTATGCATAGGCATATGCGCATGCTATGTGTGCTTCGCACACATAGATGCGTGTGCAGAGCCCCCGCACCAAGGCACCATGGAGTGTTTTTCATATGGTCTGTCAAACCACCTTCCATCTCGAAACAGCATCTAGGAATGCCTTTGTTGTAGCACTGTGATTTCTGGGGAGCGAGCAGCTCATCCTCCATCCTCTGAGTGCAGAGGGGATGTGCTAGGCCCTGGACAGCTCTGCAGTCCAATTCCTCCCCGTTCTGCCAGCTCTACTCCCAGCACATTCCAGGGCAACACCCACCACTTCCTAACAAATGCCCAGAAGCTCACCTGTTCAGAAATACCTTTTGAAAGGCGAGGAGCAAAAAGCCGTCAGGCAGAAGGCAGGGCTAACTGCACACACCTACTGCAGGGGGAGAGGAGAAATGAAAAGAAGAGGAAAAAAAGATGAAGCTCCCAAAGAGAACTCCAGCAGAGGCAGCAATCAGGATCATTGAAAAAGTCCTGGACCAGGGGGTGAGTGCTGCTGCCCAGCCAAGAGCCCCAAAGGGGCAGCCCCAGCACAAGGACTTGGACAGGATCAGAGCAGCGGAACGCAGCATGGCACTGGAGAAATGTCAGCAGAAAAGTTGGGGATTAGGACAGAAATCTCACACCATCTTCAGAAGGTGCACAAAATGCCTCTCCAACAACACCTTATCTCTGAAATTACCCAGAGATAGAACTTCACCCCTTCTAGGGGCTCGAGTCACCCATACCGAAAACATGACCTTAAACTAAGAAACCTGACCCTGTGGCAGCTCAGGCAGAGCTTTCAACAGCTTGAGACAGAGGGCTTCTTAATGAGACATTACCAAATCTATCCACAAAACACCAAGAGACAAAAGCCAACCACTCAGCTTCCAGAGTGGGAATGACGCGAGAGGCTGGAGTGAGAAGGATGCAAGTCAGCTGGACAAACTCGTGCCCAGGCTGCCTCAGCATTTACCACTGTCTCACTGCTCCACTGCCACGTGCTGCAGGCTGGAAAAACTGTCTAATGATTATTGTAGCTGCGCAAGTGAAGTACAGGGGAGCTAGAAAGCGTGTGGACTAACAGGTATCCAAGGACTAACACACCTGACACTGAAAACAGAAGCGCTTCTACGCAGCAAGACGCGAATCTACATTGGTGTTAACAGCTGGACTTTGCACACATAGCCAAAATAAGGGCAAAATAATTGAGACGTTGATAAACACATAAAGAAGCCTGAGGGTAATGCTTAAGGAAGCAAACAAACGTGCATTTGCATACGTACGGATGATAGGCAAAGGACATTTATGGAGCAGGGCTGTGGGAGAGCTACAGCACATCAGTAGCTGTGGTTACCAGTACAAGCACACCAGAACCTGAGAGTGCTTCCTACATACAGTCTGGCTGTCGTGAGTGAATCCAGCACAAGCTGAGCTGGGCATGGCTGAGCCTGCCACTGCTCTGAGAACCCAGCCAGCTACACCCAACCATTAACACCGTGACAGCTACACCCGGCTGGTGAGAAGCTGCTCCCACTTCCCCCCCTTCTTTGCAACCCAACCCTCCTGCAGCACCAGAAGTGCCCCGTGTGACAGCCCGTCAGCTCAGCAATCACTTCTTTAAGCACAGCTCACACCGCCGACACCTCAAACCTACCACCCGGGGCCGGACTGATCACCACCCAAAGGCAGCCTAGAGACTCTGCCACCCCAACTAAACCCCTCGGAGCAGCCCCCCCGCCAGCCGAGCGACATCGGAGCTCTCGAGGTGTCACCACCAACACCGGTCCCCGGCGTTCTCGGGACCCCAGTAACGGGGAGGGCCGGCGGCAGCCACACCGAGCCGCCTGCACCGGCCGGAAGGCAACCTTCGGCCGCCTCCGGGCACGGGGGGCGCAGGCTCTGCCTGAGGGGCAGCAACACCCGCGGAAGCGGAGCGCACAGCAGGACCGAGTGCTACAGACCCAACACCACCGCCTCCCCCGACGGGCAGCACAGGGCCGCGACGGCAGCAGGCCCAGGCGGCCGCTCCTCCGGGAGGTCTCCCGAGGCGGGGCTGAGCGCTGCCGCCCGGACACCGAGACCTCGCGGCCCGGCTCACCCCGCGCCAGCCCCGGACTCACCGCCAGCGCCGGCTCCCGATCCGCAC
>JANRGW010029815.1:0-21569 GCA_024733675.1 Psilopsiagon aymara
ACAAGTCAAAAACACAGTGCTGCACCAACTACTAAGAAGGAGAAAAATGACTGCTACTGCTGAACCCATGACAGTATCTATGCACATGACATATTTGGAACTGTATATTTTGCTTTGTTACAAAAGCTGTCATCCTTTTTATCCTCCTATGCTTTTCTCAGCAATCATTTATTCCCTTTGCAAATTCCAAATCAGTCTAGTCCACTCCACCCCACCCTTACATGCCTTTACCCATCTAACTCTAAGCCTATGTGGAGGTTCAACCTCAGCCGACAACTATGTGCTGCGCAGCTACTTGGTCAATCCCTCCCCCACCTTGGTGGCATGGGGAGGAGAGCTGGAAAAAGTGTAAGACCCACAGGTTAAGAACAGTTTAGTGATTGAAATAAAGTAAAATGTAATAATAATAATTGTAATGAGAGGGAGAAGAATAACACCCAAGAGGAATAAAAAAATGTGATATACAATACAGTTGCTCACCACCTGCTGACTGATACTCATCCCATCCCCGAGCAGCAGTTAGTGGCTCCTGGCCAGCTCCCCACAATTTATATACTGACCATGATGTGCTGTGGTATGGATTGAATGCATCCCTAGCAAGTTTGCAGATGACACCAAGCTGTGTGGTTCAGTTGATACGGTGGAGGGAAGGAACACCATCCAGAGGGACCTTGACATGCTTGTGAGGTGGGCTGATGCCAACCTGATGAAGTTTAACCATGCCAAGAGCAAGGTCCTACACCTGGGTCGGAGCAATCCCAGACACAGCTACAGGTTGGGAAGAGAAGAAAATCAGAGCAGCCCTGCAGAAAAGGACTTGAGGGTGTTGGTCAATGGAAAAATGAACATGAACCAGCAGTGTGACCTTGCAGCCCAGAAAGCCAACCGTATCCTGGGCTGCATCAAAAGGAGTGTAACCAGTAGGTCGAGGGAGGTGATCCTGCCCCTCTACTCTGCTCTCATGAGACCTCACTTGGAGTATTGTGTGCAGTTCTGGTGCCCTCAACAGAAAAAGGACATGGAGCTGTTAGAGCAAGTTCAGGAGAGAGCCACAAAGATGACAAGGGGGCTGGAGCACCTCCCATATGGAGACAGGATAAGAAAATTTGGGCTGTTCTGCCTGGAGAAGAGAAGGCTGGGTGGAGACCTCATGGCAGCCTTCCAGTATCTGAAGGGGGCTTATAGGGATGCTGGGGAGGGACTCTTCATTTCGGACTGTAGTGATAGGACAATGGGGATTGGGTTCAAACTTGAACAGGGGAAGTTTAGATAGGATATGAGAAAGTAATTCTTTACTGTGAGGGTGGTGAGGCACTGGAATGTGTTGCCCAGGGAAGTTGTGAATGCTCCATCCCTGGTGGTGTTCAAGGCCGGGCTAGACATAGCCTTGGATGGCATGGTTTAGTGTGAGGTGTCCATGGCCTTGAGAGGGGGTTGGAACTAGATGACCTTAAGGTGCTTTCCAACCCGAACTGTTCTATGATTGTATAGAATACTCCTTCGGCTAGTTTGGGTATGGTGTCCTCTCTCTGCTCCCTTTCAGCTTCTTGTGCCCCTCCTCACTGGCAGAACATGAAAGACCAAAAAGTTTTTGACTTAGAGCAAGCAGAGCTTTGCAACTAAATCATCAGTGTGTAATCAACATTATCCTCATGCTAAATTCAAATCAAAGCACTGCACTGGCTACTAATGAGAAAATCAACTCTAAGTCATGCCTGCTTCCTACGCTGGCTAAGAAGATGGCAGCTGGATAGCTGAATCGAAAACTTTTTCTCAGGCAGGACTGAAATTTATTAAATTACATTAGCTTTCTTTGTGGCACAATAACAACTTGTAATTCATAAAACAAAACCAAACAAACGAGGAAAAACCCACAAACCACAACCAAAAAAGGAAAAAAACACTCGCACAAAAAACACAAACCCAAAAAAATAACACCACAAGCAAAACAAAACCAGAAATAGTGCATTCTGTGAGAATGTTTCCTACTGATACAAATTAACAGGTCAGCAGCAAGGAGTGGAGTTTTTGCCAAGAAATGCTTAAAAAAATCCAGTCAGTTTCCATTTTATTTGAAGTATTTGATACCTAAAGTGTGTTTTAATTAATCTACAGGTACAAAACATCCTTAATTATTTCTTCTTAATTCCCATTGTGTTGTTTCTGATTTGAATTTGTCTAAAAATGTCCTTTATGTTTTCTGTACGCATAAACTCTTAAAATGCGTCATCAACAATATCAGAAATGCATTGTATTGGGGTCAAAATGCTCAGTATGTAATAAACATCACAACCTTTTCACAAGAGCCACAGGAAAAGAAGAGGGCTGACTGCTACTGTAGTTTATAATTTCCAAGCAGGATATGAACTCAAGTCCTGCAGAGTTGTTAAATCTCACTTATCTTGTTTCTTATAGGGTATTAGAATAGTACATGGTTCTACCTTCAGATATCCCCTTCAGGAAAATTCTCTTATTTCCACTAAAAACTAAATACTTCCAAATTATAGGAAAATAATTCTCATTAAAAGAGAGCAATTCTTTATTATATCGTAATATAATATACTGCTTACGGTGCTAGAGCATTTTCATTCATTTACACACTCTATTGCTATTTTGTGCTTGTTGTCACAGGTGTTCTGGTTTTTACTGCTCTTGTAAAAAACAGTTGAACATACAGAGAAGTCAGTAGAGAATTGAGAAAAAGACGGAATCTGTAACTGATCCTTGTCTCTTTTTACCTCTTGGAGTGAAGCATTGCATAATAAAGTTTGCTGTAGACCTTTTCCTTCAGTCTGGTATAACAGAGAATTTTCCAAATGGGAAAAAAAGCAAGAGAAATCCTTAAAGAAATGTAAACTGAAATCTAGTCCTGAACTAGGAGCACTTTATTTAAAAGGATGATGAAATCCACAAACCGAACTCTACGCACCTACAACTGCACATCTGCAATAAATAAAACATACGGTTATCTTAAAGTTTGGTGTGTCTGTCGAGGCTTCTTCAATACATCTGTGGTTTTGTTTTTCAAATATTGTGTACAGAAATATTTGAGCCAGCAGTTTACTTGTTTCTCGGAAGAAAGGCTCTGCAGGAGAGAGTTTCTGTCCTGTGGAGCTTATAGACTCTGCAGGATCTTTTTGCTCAGTGACCCTAGTTTATCCACAGTTCATTTATGTGACTGAATCTTACATCAGATAAATGAGTTTCAGATCATTAATGTTGTACTGTCCTTGTTAGCATGAATATATTGTGGGCCAGAGAAATACAATAATGTCATTTTTCAAAACACAGAGAAATAATGATTATAGAATTTGTTTTTAATCTTGATTACAACTTATGAGCTGTTTGATTCCTGTCTCAAGAATAAATTATTGACAAGGTTTCCTATCTCTGGACACAAATTTGGGGTTTTTTGGTTTTTTTTGGTATTCTCTTTGACATTAAAAAAAATTCAGGCTTCTGTGCAAGGCGGAGTAAATTTTGGGTCTTGACCAAACCTTCAGAAGAAAAAAAATAAGAAATATCAACAGTATCTATATTGGTGTGTAACAGTACTGATTTAGAAATAGATAATACAAAACAAAATCAACACATTAAAAAGTAGATGTCTTCTATGTAATGTATGATTAATGTACAAAGATTACATGCTGAAAAAGCTTAAGAAACTTAAAGCTTTGTTACAGAGAATAAACCCATCTTTTTCTTCCATTTTCTTTTGCATTCTCTTAGATCTTTGGCATATAATATCAGAAAGACTTTTTTTTTTAAAAAAAATATCATCTTAATTACACAAATAGATTAGCTGTTTATAAATCCACCACTTAAAATATATACATCTTTGAAAAATCATGGCACTCGGGTGAAGTTCCCGATAACTGGAAAAAAGGTAATATAACCCCCTTTTTCAAGAAGGGGAAAATGGATGACCTAGGAAATTACAGACCAGTCAGTCCCACCTCTGTGCCTGGCAAAATCTTGGAGCAGATTCTCCTGGAAGACATGCTGAGGCACATGGAAAACAACAATGTGGTTGGTGATAGCCAGCATGGCTTCACTAAGGGGAAATCCTGCCTGACCAATCTGGTGGCCTTCTATGATGGGGCTATGGAACTGATGGACTGGGGTAGAGCAGTTGATGTCATCTACCTGTGTTTGTGAAAAGCATTCGACGCTGTCTCACATGACAACCTTGTCTCTAAATTGGAGGGACACCAATTTGATAGGTGGACACCTGGTGGATAATGAACTGGCTGGATGACTGCATGCAAAGAGTTGTGGTCAATGGCTCAACGTCCATCTGGAGACCAGTAAAGAGTGGTGTTCCTCAGGGATCCGTGTTGGGACCAGTCTTGATCAACATCTTTGTCAGTGACAGGGACAGTGGGATTGAATGCACCCTCAGCAAGTTTGCAGATGACACCAAGCTGGGTGGTTCGGTTGATACACTGGAGGGCAAGAATACCGTCCAGAGGGACCTTGATATGCTCGTGAGGTGGGCTGATGCCAACCTGATGAAATTTAACCATGCCAAGTGCAAGGTCCTACACCTGCGTCAGAGCAATCCCAGGAACCGCCACAGGTTAGGAAGAGAAGAGATTGAGAGCAGCCCTGTGGAGAAGGACTTGGGGATGCTGGTCGATGAGAAACTGAACATGAGTGCACTTGCAGCCCAGAAAGCCAACTATATCCTGGGCTGCATCAAAAGGACTGTGACCAGCAGGTCAAGGGAGGTGATCCTGCCCCTCTACCCTGCCCTTGTGAGACCTCACTTGGAGTATTGTGTGCAGTTCTGGTGTCCTCAACATAAAAAGGACATGGAACTGCTGGAACAAGTCCAGAAGAGGGCCACGATGATGATCAGGATGCTGGAGCATCTTCCATATGAAGACAGGATGAGAAAGTTGGGGCTGTTCATCCTGGAGGTGAGAAGGCTGGGTGGAGACCTCATAGCAGCCTTCCAGTATCTGAAGGGGGCCTATGAGGGTGCTGGGTGGGACTCTTCATTAGAGACTGTAGTAATAGAACAAGGGGTAATGGGCTCAAACTTAGACAGGGGAAGTTTAGGTTAGATAATAAAGAATAAGTTCTTTACTGTGAGGGTGATGAGGCACTGGAATGTTGTGAATGCTCCATACCTGGTGGTGTTTAAGGCTAGGTTGGATGGAGCCTTGGGTGGCATGGTTTAGTGTGAGGTGTCCCTGCCCATGGGAGGGGGGTTGGAACTAGGTGATCTTATGGTCCTTCCCAACCCTAGCTATTCTACGATTCTATACACTAGAGCCATATATCTCAAAAGAAACATAGGATTAATTGCACTGTCTTATAGTATATTGAACTGCATTTTTTGAAAATGCTACATTTTGAATGAATGGACTGTCCTGAGTGTGTCAGTGTAGTACACAGTGTGGATAGTCCTAATTTTTCTGCTGTCAGTATTATGCATTCAGTAATATGGAACAGAATTTATTTAACATTAGAAATTTTTGTAGAAAACATAAATGAGGTTTTGCTTAATTGCTACATAAAATGTGTGATTTTAAGTTTTACTGTTGTCATTCTTTCACGTATTTGAACTAAAGCTGAAAGAGATACTTATTTGGTTATGCATTCTGTTCAAAAATTTGCTCAATTTTCAGTATAGACAGTGGCAAAGAAGATTACCTGCTTAAAGAATCAGTTTTTAAAATCCTTCTATTATAACATATTTGGAAGAAAGCCAAACATACCACTATGAGGACGACACAGATATTCTCAAGAAGATCTCATTGATAGTAATAAAATTTTGGCTTGTTTATGTATACTTTTTCAGTTAGTTCTACTTTAGAAGATTGTGTTCAGCTTGGGTATTCCAAATTTAGTTTTAAGACATGTTTATGTTTAGAATTATGTGCCTGAAAATTAAATAAGTGTGAGTGAATAACTGTTTGCTCCTATTGTAACGGTATGTTGAACAGAACTGGCTTACACCAGCAAGCACACCTTTTCGTTCTCCATTTCTTGCAGTGAAGTATTGCAAGTACGATTTGAATGTCAGTCAGTTTTTGTCCTTTCATTCTTTCATTTCCTGTCTTTCAAGAAAAAAACCCTGACACTGACTTTAGGTTTGCTTCTCGGTGCTTCTGTAAAACAAATCAAAAGGTAGGGGAAGGTAGAATAAGATTTCCTAATGGAAGAATAATAGTGAGAAAGTAGGTTGTCTCTTGGCTTTCTGAGCTTGTGGTGTTTGGTGGGTTTTTTTTCTCTTTTTTTTTTTTTACTTTGTCCACAATTGCCTCTAACATTTTTTGCAAGCTTCATATACATGCTGATGTCAATCAGATACTTTTCTCTGTTTCCAAATGGCAGATATTTCAAGTCAACTTCCAGTGAAGTGCCATTCTTTGGCATACATGTGCTTATTCATCAGAAATGAAATACTTCAAGGATGCATGTCAGTTCCTATGCATTTCTGCCGAAATGTGGGAAGTTTCAAGTGGCAACCTCTCTGGTTTCCTGCCAGTTTACGTGGCAGTCCTCACTGTGGTCAACCAGAGCCCCCTAGGTACTGGACCGTTTACAGTGTTACGACAGGAACTGCCCTGTAGTTTAAGACTTAGGGCTTTCTTCTATTTCTTGAAGTAAAAATAAAATGTATCTGTGGTCTGCTAAGCCCTCCAGCTAAAACTGTTCAAACCTAGAACTAGTGAAATGCTAGCAGGGAGTCTGAAAGTTGAAGATCACAGTTCTCAGCAATGCTCCCACCCCGTTATCCTCAGCACCTGGCAGCTTCTCCCATCCTCTCACAGGGGTTCTGCCAGGTCTTGCCACAGTTATAGGGCTGGGTAGCAAGTACCTAGCTCTGACTGGCTGAAAGCCCTGCTGCACTGGGCTGTTACCGTGCAGGTGCTCCCTGACTTCGTCTGGAGTGTTCTCCATGCATTGGCTGCAGCGCAGCCATTTGCAGGTGAGTGATAGAGAGGGTCATATAAGGGAAAAGAAGTTCAACTAGCCTCAACCCTATGCCAGAACACCACCCCATCTGCTCTAGACACAGTCCTGGAACTTTTCAAGTGGGGTGGCTTATGTATTATATTCCAAAACTTGGTGTGTGTTCATTATAAACTCTGCACTTCATCCCTGTGGACAAGACAATAGGAATTAATATTCCTGTTACATCTCAAAAAAATCACCCTTCTCCCTGGAAAACTAACTTTTCACGGTTAACGTTATACATATTTTGAAAGACGTATAATTGAAACAAATACCTTACTTGCAACAATTTCTGTTTTGTGATTCAGTTACCTGCAGTTCTTTCTGCATATTGCATTTCATTAGCTACATTGGCAGCCCCTTAGTCTTTGTAAAGTTTACAGTGGTGAATAAATAGCACTTTGAGTGGCTTTTAAGGTAGATTTAATCAAATTATTGAAAGGTGAAAATTGTTGAAAATTTTTCTAGGGCTTAGTCTGAAATTAACTTGATTTGTTTCTAAGAATAAAAGACACAACATAAGTCTATTTATGCCATCCTTTCTGTGGCAATTCTTCCCATGTCCTGACCAGTCATTTTTCCTACGAGCTTGCGCAGATATACATTCTTTAAAAAATTGAAAAAGGAAGGATTTCTCAGTTTTTGTAAGAACTCACATATGGTACTATATATGTTTAAAAAATGGACAGTGTCTGAATTATAAATAAGTAGGTGTTTAAGTGCATATATCAGCGCATAAAAACACAGTGGTTTTGAGGCTTTATTGTACATGAACATGTAAGGCATATCCCATATTACCCACAGTTTAATAATAAAATATTCTCTCACTGTTTATAGACATTTCCAGGACATGAAAAATGAACATTTATTCATAGATAATATGTGTCGATAAGCTACCATACTCTTATTATAATGATAAAGCCAACTTGCAACAATCATCTTGGAATTTTTTCTCTTTACACTTGGAGATTGTAAACATACCTTTAACTATGCTGTGAAGTTTAAGGTAGCCTCTTGATTCACTTGGGCAGCAATCTAGAAACAGTGATACATTTTATATCTCATGTCTGTATGCTTGTGTGAATACATGTACAAATACATACTACATGTTCAAATAAGTCACATATGCATTCTTAGAAAGATGTGTTCACACCTCACAGCTTGAAAGAAGAAAGATTTCCCTTTTAGTATCCACAGAGGACTGTTTGCTCAGAGTTTGGAGTACAAAATGAAACATCTCCACAACTGAGCTCCTATTTTATTGTTTCCCTATCCTAGGGAGACAGAATCCTCCTATTCCTGTGGTATCTTGGTGTTCAGATACCTTTCCTTCCTCATCATTTGCTGACTTCACTTAACAGCTTTCTTGCCTTTTTCTACCTGGGACAATCACATCTCATTTCAGCCTATGTTGTGGGTGTTTGTACTGCCTCAGAGTTGGATGGCCAAACTCCTGCCTGTGGTTCAAGCCTCAGGCAAGATGAGTAGGGATACAAACTCTAGAGCTTTTTGCTCTGGCAGCCACAGAGGTCTCTTCTGACGTCAGAACCAGGCTGCTGAAGAAGAACAAGCTGCTCTTGCTTACCCAAACTGCATTGGTCTTTCAGGCCTTGATGACTCAAAAGACTTGCAAAACTGTAGGAAAATGGTTGGTTCTGATTAGATGCCTACATTCTTTCTTCACTTTTTTTATGTCATGCTGTAAGACTTGAGCTTTCTAGGGCCATGCAATCACTGTGACGAGTGAGGCAATTCTCTTGACACCATTTTATCTGACTAGGATGGAGCTAAAGAGATAAAAATTTGTATCATCCTTCTCTCCACTGGCACTGGATTATCACTGCTGTGGCGCTGTCTTCTATAGCAGTAGTTGCACTTTTCCTTTTGTTCTTCACCATACAGTAGAATTTTTTATCTGGACCTATACTTGATGTTCTATAGCAATTCATTCATACTGTGTACTGGGAATGAGAGGATTTCAGTGTCACACTAGATGCCTTCTCTATTTTATAAAGAGTGATATTGGCTTCTGTTATGCGGATACTGCTCATCAATGCATTTGATTCTTGCTGCAGATGAAAGGCAATCTTTGTATGACCTGTGTTCTTAAAGGACTGGGAAAGAACATGGATCTAGTTGCATAGGTGGTCAGAAGGCCTTTTGTGACCATACCATGACATATAAGTTCATCCCTGTCCTGGTTATATCATATAATATGTATATTATTAGATAAGTGTCTGAAATTTATCACAGGTTTAGGGGTATTCTCCACTGTTTTGTGTCCCCTGAAGTGTGTCTCCCTATTAGGGGAGTCTTTGAAGTGAGTGTATTTAGTGATGCAGTTGTAGTTATCACCTGATCAAGTAGCAAAGATAGTGGAACAGAGAAAGATGGAGTACTCACATGGGCTCCATTGTCATTTTATATGTGCACCTACCATCTTTTCTCATTGTAGCTGAGAGCCAGAAATATGCTGCTTTCCCTCAGTAGAAGAATAACAGAGTGAGACAAATTGGGGTTTGGAGGTCTTTCATTACATTCATGTGTTTTTTGGTTCTGTGTGTGTTTGTTTTTAAACTGGAATTTTCTGGGCTTTTTCAGAGTTCATGTCATCCTTCTGTCAGTTGAACCCTCTCAAATTTCAGGTGTTTTGTTCCCTTCCAGCTGTTTTTATACTTAAAAAGAAATAATCTGCATTCACCGTAGTATTAGAAGGTATAAGCAAATTGCTCTTGCTGTATTGCTTACATGACCAGGCAAAAGTCTGAGTGTGAGGATTAGAAGTTGAAATCTTCATTGCAAAATGAATGACCTATACAAAGTTTCTTGTCTTCTAGAAAGTGTTTTTAATCCACCAGTGAAATACGTGCTGTTGATGCAACTGGTTAGGTTTTTTTCTAAACTAATGAACCAAAATAAAATCCTGTGCA
This sequence comes from Psilopsiagon aymara, assembly GCA_024733675.1. Lineage (NCBI taxonomy): Eukaryota > Metazoa > Chordata > Aves > Psittaciformes > Psittacidae > Psilopsiagon > Psilopsiagon aymara. The sequence goes on from JANRGW010029815.1 coordinate 9,900, forward strand.
CACAGACAGGCATGTATGCATCCTCTCTCTGTATATAGTTTATATGCAATTTATAGTTTTATATATACATCTACATACTCTTACCTTGTGGCAGTATTATGAAGTAAGGCACTGTAAATTGAAATGAAACTCTCAGTTCAGAATTATGTGGTTCAATCTGCAAAATACATTGGGATGGGGCAGAGCAGTGTCTCCTAAAATCTTTATGGAGGTTAAAAACTTGTATTAGAGGAGATGTTTTGAGTGACTAGATTTGGAGTTGGCAGAAACTTCTCAATTTTATTTGCTGTTATAGTTGGAGACAAGAAATTTGGATATCATAGTGGGATATGAAATAATGAGAAGCCATATTAAGTCTTTGCTGCCTGTCATAAGGAACAATGAATCTTCCCCCTTTTACCAATTTTTTTCTGAACCTACAACCTATGGGAGACAGAGCAAAGGCTCTGCTTTGTGAAAATTCTCTCTTTAGAGGTATCCAAAACCCAGCAGTTTTCTTTCTTAGTCCTTTGCATCTGATGTGGTCTTTGCACCTCAGGCAGAAGCAGTATCTTTCCTGTTCCTATTTCTCCTTCATAAATTCTAATTCAGTGTTTTAAGTTTCTTCACTTTTAAACATTTGGGGGCTCTTTTTAAGCTGAAACTTATTCTAAGACTTTGAAAAAAGTTAGTTCTTTTTCTTGTTAGTTTAGCTGCTGATACTTATCTAGGAGGTAACACTAAAATTCTTTTCTTTAATTGCACTAATTTATACCTGTATTGTAGCACATTAGGTGAAACAGTTGAAGTGACTATATAGATTACCTCAGCAAATATTGATATTACTTTTCTTCATTCTAGACTAAGTTGACAACCCCTTTACAGTGTTTTACAAATGTGCCTGACCACCTATCTTGGTTTCACGAGAGGTCCTAAAACAGTATATACAATTCTAAACCAGAATTACATGCACAAATAATTTCATAACCTCCATTATTATTAATTTTATAAGTTGTAAATAATGATGTGTGTGTATATATATATATATATATATATATATAAAAGCATGCATTTTGTCAAGTCAAGAGAGAAATTCTAACCCAGTGGAAAACTTCCAGTAATTACTATAATTAGCTATAGCTTTTGATTTATTTTGCTCTCTTGTTTTTTCAGCTGAAGTGAAGCAGCACTGAACCTGAAGTTGAAGTGAAATAACTTTGTTGAAGTTACGTAATACTATAAAGCAAAGTTGGTTTTTGGAAGAAGCGTCAGCAATAATGTAATGTTTCTTTTCAATTTCTTGCATATACTTGGGCTTATCACAACTTGCTATTTCCAGGTCTTCTAATTGCATAGACTTCTTCAGGTATTCATTGAATACCTTAAGGGGCAATTTATGGGAAAGGTGGTAATTTCCCATGCAGGTAAAAGAACCAACCTGAAACAAGGATGCAAAAATATAATGCAAAACAGACCTATTACCAATCTTAAAAAGAGATTTATATCTTAGCAGTAACTGATTGGAAGAGTACTTTACTTACCCATTAATATGAGCTTAATTTAAGGACTTGCTACTTAAGGAATTTGGAGTTTAAGTGTTTCAATTTAATAATATATGCATATTATCAATAGGTTAATATTTCTCCTTTTTTTTCTCCCTGAATGTTTATTAATCTATGTTGATTTTATTAGTAACATAAAATTGAAATGAAATTTTAATTGTCATAAGCAGATAAATATTTGACATTTTTATTCCCTGTATAATCCAAATGCCTATTAAAAATAATAAGGGCTCCTTTTCAGGAAAGAAGATATGTGCATTCATCTTTTTCTTGTAGGATATACCTTTCTTTGTGAAAGGTCTAGTGGCCAATCCTACAATAGCATGCACAAATTAATTTGTGTGTAATGATATTGTGCAGCATAAACATGTTACTCTAAGTGCAATTTTAAGTAATCTTTTATCCTATTTGTATTGGAATATTTAACTTTTTGTCCTCAAAAATGATGTCATTGCTTTTAAGACAAGGTTAAATATAACTGGTATAAGAAAATTCATGGAACATGTATTTCTGAAAGTTTTGCACCTGATTTTATTCAGAATTATTGTATAACCTTGGATATTTCACGAGTACTGCTGATACTATGTTACATTACACTAGAGGACTAACCTCTAATGTAGTCCTCATTGCTGTGGAAGACAACTGTTTTTCTCAAACAATCACAGATAACCAGCAAGAATGCACAACATAGAATAGTGTTCACGTGGGTGAAAGTATCTAATGAGACTGCAACTTAGAGAAATAGCAAGTAAGTAGAACGCTAACAAAATGTGATAATAGAGAAAAATCAGTTGAATATTTTTCTTGTATGAATCTCTCAATTTGAAATGAATTTGTGAGATAAATACCTTTGTTCAGTTTTTCACTTCACCTTTTTTGACAAGATTGATGATTCAAAAAAAAAAAAACAACTTTACCATTTATGATAGAATTTTTTTTTCTTTTTTCTGAGTTTTTACTGGTATTTAGTGAGGAAGAGGTGATTAAGGTTGTCATAACATGCTTGTTTATGCACTGAGTTTATGTCATTCATGAAAAACACACACACTTACATACCTGAACAGGTTATGATGCAATGTGAGAAAGCTTGTACAAAACAATGCAACATCATTGTAAACCGAAGGAACTATATAAAGAAAGTCAGATAAAATTATTAAATCCCTTTTTGTACTTTTATTTTCAGTGTTTACCCACTATCTATATGAGAACTGGAATTTATTACTAAGTAAAACATACTATATCCACAGCTTCTTCTTTTATGTAAAAATTTTCTTTGCTTGCCATGAAAGATGAGTACTTAGATTTATTGTCCTGGTCTCACCAATAATTTCTGATATTATGTTTGAGAAAGGGAACCATGCAAAGTATTTTAAGGTTTTTTTATTAGGAATAAACAAGCAGAAAGCAGTGTTTGAGTTAGAGATGGGTCTGGGAGGACTTATTATGCGAATTCAGTGTATCCAAAATCTCAGAATGTGTGACTTCTGATGGTTTATTTGGGCCAGATTAAAATCTGCTTTCTAAATATCCATGACTTTTCAAATCAAGAGTAAATTCTGTTTTAAGTGTAGACTACATTCTGTGCTGGTAGCAAAATTTTTTGTCGGCTTTTATAATAAAAAATAGATCTTTGCATAAAACACTCAATGACTGGGCAAAATTTGTCCCAAATTTAAGAGTGTAGAATCAATAAATGTTCAAAAGAAAGTCTTGGAGAAATCTGAAACAGCTCTCTTGAAAATATTTGTCAGAATATTTTTTGGCTGCTTTTAGGAGGTAAAAACCGTTGAAGAATTGCATTAATTAAAAATTAGTAACAAAAAAGCAAAGGCCATTTATGCGGAATGAATAATATTTTAAATTTCTCAAGGAAAGAAATTTTATTATGTATAGCACTTAATACCCAGGTGCCATTTTTCCTTAGTTAAAATTGTTTTTCCTATTTTATTCAAAGATTGTTTGTGATCTAGTTTAAAAGAAAAGCCAGAGGAGGGGAATTGCAGCACATATACTGCAGAGATGACAAATACTGTTGAAGCAGTTATGGGCTTTGGTGTAAGGCTGTGCTGGGGGGAGCCTGCAGAGGTATTACAGCCTTTATCTAATCAGAGGATCTTATGCTGAGAACATAATGTCACTGAGTGAAAGAAGGAAGAAAGGAGAGCAAAAAGGGTACATTTTAATTTCTGAACAGAATCTGCTTATAAAAAAATATTTTGGGTGGACCTTGAAGTCTTTACAGGACATTCCTTTTACTTGTTTATGATTTCTACTTTGATGTACAAAATGTGACTTCCCTTATTTTTCGCTATTTTGGGGTTGTTTAATCAGCTTTACTGGTAATTTTTTCAATCACCTACTGCTACTGCACAGATACAGCGATAATTTAGGAAAGTATTGTCTTTTAAGGATGTGAAAAAACCACTGATTTTTGATTGAGAATTGCACAGAAAATAGCTATGGCTGGAAATAAGTTCATAAAATACAATTCTTTGATTTAAAATACTAAAAGACAAATACAGCAATAAAATAGAATACAGCAAATTTGTATTCTAAATTGTATTACAGAAAACTCCCCCCAAACTATTATTTTTTTACATAGTGCTTCTCTTCCATACATGAAATCTTGATGCAACAGAGCTAGATTCCCCAAAAGACCACTATGAGGGTAGATTAACATATTAAAAAAATCCCAGTGAATAAGCTGACAAGAAGACTATCATGTTTCATCTTGTCTCTAGTAATTTGGCGTTAATGGCATAACATGATTAAGTAGTTATTTATAATTCGTTATGTTTAAGGTGACAGATTTTGCAAGATCTTTTAAGTACATATGCTAAGCTGCCATCAGGCATGTAAAAGCAAGTGCACTAGGAATGGTTTTAATCTCAAGCAGCCTAAGAATCAGAATCATAAATGGGAATAAGTGGAGCACAATTTGTCCAAATGTTTGCCTGGTTTTAGTTCAGTTTGTAACGTAGCAATATTTTTCTAAACTGTAAACATGAAAGTATCATGAAAGTCTCCAAGTAATCAAAATTACTTCATGCATATTTTCTCAAAAGAAAACTCAGGGAAGATTAGTGATTTTTGGTTTGAGAGTCGAGGCTTTGAGTGATTTTACTAGGCTTATTTCTTTGTCCTGCAGTTACAAGCATTCTCATCTCCCAGCACTTCAGTTAACTTACTCAGGGAATATAGGTAATTGAGTTCTTTACTAATGTAAAACTGATATTCAAGGAAAAAAAAAAAAAACAAAAAACATGACCAGCTGGGATAATACATACATTAGTGACATCAAGTAGATAACATAGAAAGGAAGTGAAAATGGTGATGAAAGCTCAGAGAGATTCATGTGTCATAAATGAGCCTGAGTGTCTGTCACCTCACAGTTTAAGCAAAATCACGTTCTTGAGATAAGATGGACATTGCTGCTTTAGAGTTTAATATCATATCGTGACACTTAAAATCCTCAGAACTAACAGATTTGAGCTGAAAAAATTGAATCTTTCTATCTCCAGAATAGGTGTATAATTCTTGAGTCAGAAGAGGTAACTCAGAATTAAAGCCTTGGCTGAGTCATTGATTTTGTTGCACTGGACAGAATACTCATTTCCATGGTAGTTTTATTCTTAGTGGGATTAAAAATTCAGTTTAATAATAAAATTAAATATTCAATTCAATTAAATAATTAGTATTATAATTAAAATATAATAAATAAAATAATAAATAATTAACTTGAAAAAACTATTCAATGAATATATCAGTGGCAAAAGGGATTTATTTCAATGTGTGAAAAAATAGTTATCATAAACTTTTAGGGAAATGAAGAAAAATTCTTGCAGAACAGCTACTGGCAATGCTCTTTGTATTTTACATAATTATATTTAGGAAAGTCTACACTCCTGCTGAGTATTGGAAACATCAGATTCTTACACATAGCATCACTGCTGCCAGTGAAAGATCCAGGCTGCGGAAGATCCAAGTTATTTGTCTGTCCTTGGGAAGATATTCTTTTCCCTGCAATTTTGCAGATTTGTTTCTTTATCTGTGTGCAGATGAAGATGTTGCTATGTGTTCACTAATTTTCCTATGCCATAGACAGTGCAGAACAGAATCCGAAAAGGTCTTGAAGGGCAAAATTTTTGTATTTTGTAAATCAGCTTACGCTATTGGTGATCTCTCATAATTGTTTTTCATAACTGTAGTACCTGATGGACTAGTTCTAAAAGCCAAATTACTTCATGTATGATGGAATGTTAATGGGAGCTTCTCAAAGGATTTTCTGATACAAAAAATAAATATTCATGATTCAGCTAATGTCATTCTTCCATCTGGGTCAGTATTGAACTAGTTCTGTACCCATGACTTTGTGTCGCAGTGTTGCTGAAGATAGATCTGAGATAAGATATAAAGCTAAAGACTTTGTATTGATTATTTGATTTTTCAACCTTGAAGTGAAGGCGTGTAGGGAACTAATCTAATCTTTACAGAATGTTTCTGTGTCCCTATTCAGTTTGCAGTCATCTGATGTCTGGCCACAACTACCAGAAGTTTTGATGCATTGAAAATTAATGATGAAATAAAAAGTTACTTCAGGAATGAAAGAGAAACAGTGACATTCTGATATCACTAGTCTTGGTTTCAAAAAATAATGCAATTCAGCTATATTCCAGTAATTCAAGCTAAAATTTATTTCTGTAGTCCTAGAATTTAAGCCATATTGGAGTTTCAAAGTGATTAAATTAACATCTTCAGCAAAACAAAGAAGCTTACCCTAAATTACAGTTTAAAAGTACCTTTTGTCAAATACTTTTGCAAACAGTGGGGAAATGTTCTGCGTTTCATGTTTTCAGTAGTTGTAAGTTTCACAGAAAAAACCTGAACCCTGAAGGAACAACGCTTTTACTATTTGCTTTAACTTTTTATTATTTCTACAGATTCTGTGGTTAGACAGCTCAGGTTCCTTGCACTAAATCTTTTAGAAAATATCTGAATCCACTGGGGTAAAATCTGTTTTGTTTATTTCTCTAATCCAGCCCCTAGAGACAACGGTTCGTGGGCATTTTACCCACTACATTAAGAAGCCCGTTCTTCTTGTTTCATTTTTGCTGTATGTAGGCCATCAGCAGTGAACATGGAAATTGTGTTTTGTAGCCCTCCAGGGAAGTAGAGACTTGATAAGTATCCACCTAGTGCACTTACTTCAAGTGATAAATTAAAACAGAGGCAGAAAAACACAGGAGCCTCAAAATGATAGTCTGAAAATCCACACTGAGTTGGGAATGTTGACAAGAAACATGATCAACAGACTCATCTTAGGCTCAATTTAGAAATGGGAAAAGGGAAGCAGAGAAGATATCTTATATTAAAACCGTATCTGCTCGCAATGGTATATATGGTGCTGGTATCATCACGGAGGTTCCAAGGTCTCAGTCTGATCCAGAATAGTGAGTTTTTCTATGCTTGTTCTCTATGTTTTTTGGTTTTGTTTTTGTTTTTCTATTTTCACCACAAGGAAAAAGATTGCTTGTGTTTTTTGAGGTGTAAAGGACCATTAGAGTATACAGTTCTTAGGTTTAGGTGTTTTCCTGGTTCACCACTGAACTGAAGGACTGGGCTTGCAGACATTTTTTAGTCTTTTGTCTAAAGTAGCAGGATTACATAGCTGTCACTAAATTAAAACTGGGCTAATTATTTTTTAGACTCTTTAGCATTTGAAGTCTTTCTTTAATTGATTAATGCAATACTGTGATTTGTAAAATGTGAGGTTTTACACCACGGCTTTTTCAGAACAGAGATCTGTACTGCAGACAGCTATACAAATATTTATGCTTGCCCTCTGATTCCATATTCAGTGAAATGACCTGTGTATCACATACATAAAAATTAATATTCATGATTCAGCTAATGTCATTCTTCCATCTGGGTCAGTATTGAACTAGTTCTGTACCCATGACATAAAAAAATGGTTAGTTATCTTTTGTGCTTTCAATTTCTTCTGTGCTTCAGCTTGAAAAGATAAAAGTGTGTGTATTTATGGAGTCACTGTTTAGTTTTGTAATTCTGGTTTAAACGACATTATCAAAAAAACAGAAATAAGAAGTAAGAAAACTGAAGTGCAGCAGGAAAATCGGATTAAGATAATTATTTTAGAATAGTAAAATCATGGCTAGGAATATTAGTAATTTTCCATCGAGGCATAGTAGGTGATATTTAGCAAAAAAACATTTAAACTTGGTATAGTACATGAGCATGGAAATAATCTTCAGCTCTGTTTATTTTTCCATATATGTACATATATTTATAAATACATATAAAAATAGGAGAACATCTTCAAAATTCAGGATCTGAAAGAGAAGAAAATGCTGTTTGAGCAGTTATGACCGTCCAACACAGCTGCAGCAACAGCAGCAGCAGCAGCCCAATATAAAGGAATCTCCAAATCTCACAGCAAAACTGCCTGTAGAGTCTGTCATGGAACCACATGCTGCTACTTGAAAAATACCTCTACCTTTCTGAAAAGTGGTGAGATGAAGTAGCAATTAAGAATAGCAGGATAGATTTGTTCACCTGCATGACCAGGCATTTACAATATTTCTTTTTTTCCTGTTGAATGCAAAGAAAATCCTCATAAAGTGAGCTGAGGATGGTCCTTTCAGTTTTGATTGTGGCTTGTTCTCTTTGCCTTTTAATAATGTTGTCTTTTCCAGTCTTATTAGTAGGGAATATTCTTAATGTCTCTGTCTTATGTTTTTATTTTTTATACTGGTTTTGGAAGACTGGAATGGATTATATGTAAGCTTTTGTAAGTGATCATCCAGGGCAATGTAAACAGGTACCAAGAGCACTGTTAACTGTGCAACAAATGCTGGCTTCTAGGTAGCAAAATAAAAAATCTGCCATCCTTTTGTTGTATTTTTACTATTGTAAAGGACTAAGAATAGAAAAATAAGAATTCAAAGAAGAATAGAAGAATTTTTCTGTGCATATTAAAGATACTATATCTGGCTTACAGGAATCTCCTAATATGCAGGTCACTGTTTCCCCCATGGAGGGTAGGACTATGAAGTTTTTCTTTATATGCACCCTGGTTTTATACTACTCTCTAGGCAGATCCCTGACCACTGCTGGAAGCAAGATTCTGGCTATATACACCTTTGATGTGATACACCCACCTTTATATTTCACAGAATGCTGAAACTTAAAATCAGTTGACTGACAAATTCAAATTCAGTTCTGAATTATTTTGGCAGTTCCTACAGCTGTGGAGCTTGTCCTTTGAGTTTCTTTGTGTGTGGAAATCTGTGCAGTGTTCATCAGCATCCCAGCTGTTGGTGATTTAAAAAAAACCCACAAACCTTGGGAACTCTTCCATTATAAATGCTGTTTCATTGTTTTAAGCTCAACTTTCCAAAGTTGGTTGAATTGGAACACTGGAACACTCTTTAAAGAAAAAAACAAGTCCACCACATCTTGTTAAGGAGTTAACACCGCTGCCTGATAAATGTCTCACTGATTACATGGCAGTTTTGCTACCATACATAACCACAGAAGCGTTTCCTCTCATTTGACAAAGATCCTATTGATTATGTGTTAGAGCTCTCTAAATGGCTCATTTCAGTGGCCAGTTTCTCTTTTATATGCCCACACTTCAGAAGCCTTTCTTTGCACATGAATGGATTTTGGCTCAAGTATTTGTACATAACACATCTTATGCGGAAAGCACTGTTCCATACCATGTGAGTGTTATTGGATGCTGCATTATCTGAATTTAAACCTGCATTCAAATACAGTTTCCAGGTTTGTTAGAAAGCAAATTGTAGTACAGTTTTTCCCAGACACTGTAAGAAAGAAGTTTTATAGAAATTAATGATTTTTTTATACATATGCAACATCCATTAGCATTATTGTCTGTTACACATGCGCATTCAGGCATAATTAAGGACTGAGAAAAATACATAGAGCACAAAAATTATTTTAGCAAATAATTTTCAAAGGCTTATTCTCTCCACAAACACCATTTGAATATTTCAGTTTTCTTTGTGTTCTTTTTCCTTTTCCTGAGATTTTCTTTTATCTTGTGGTCTGGTTTTCCTTCTTTTCTTCATTATTCATCACCCATTTCCTTCCCGAGGTTAGCGTCACTGTTCATTTTTAACATGAGTATACTTTAGCAGTCAACTAAATGGAACTCTCTAATCTCCAGTAGGTAAAGATTTATCTAAAGTACTAGCAAATCTATATTATCTAAGATATAATTTATCTATAATAGATGTATCTCAGGTTTGTTCATTATATTATTTTACAGTAAAAACTTGCCAGAACTCTGTGATTCAGTTTAAAAAATTCAGTCTTTCAAAAACACCTATCCTACTGTATAGGGTGTGATGCAGATGTGCTGGCAATTCTTTTTTTTAAAAAAAAAGTATAATATTATAATTTGTGTATTATGACCTGATTAGTCTCTCTGATATCAAGGCATTTTATAGGTTTCCATCACAATACAATGTTCTGTATCAGTCCAGACTTTTTCAGGTTTAGCTAGAAACAAAAGCCTGACTTTGAGCATCTTGTGAGAGAAAAGGTAGACAGGTTGGGCATATGCTTGGGCATATGATGTGAGAAAAAAAGTATCAATAAGAAAATTATCTGCCAAAACCTATACAAATAACAAATACTCCACTTTTCTTTCTGCAGTGCTTTCTGTTTGGGGCAGGCATTGTTTAGTTTTGAAGCTCAAGCAATTTTTAGGAACATAGGCATAGAGGTCTGGTGCGAAATAGTTTTCTTGTCCATTAGTGTCCATAATAACCTACTCTCAGACAACCAAAGTGTTCAAAAGTTTTTCTTTTTTTGTTGTACTTTTTTCTTTCATTGTTTATTTGCAGTGACAGGTGTAAGATTTCATCTCTATTATTGCTAGATGATAGACTATATATACTCCATTGCTAAGCAGAATAAAGGAGTAAGTGCAAAATTTGTTCAACAAAATTAAATCTTGGAGATGCAAAATTTAGCAACTCATATTTCCTAATAGCCTGCTCATCCTTTTCTGTTGATAAGGTAAAGATTAAATGAATTTCAGCTTGTTCATGTGTGGCATGCATTTCTCATATGAAATGAATATCAATAATAATCTTTAATCCACATGACCTGCAAAAAAGTTTCACATTGTAGAACCACAGAAGAGCTCTCAGTTATTAAAACATGATTCCTCTATTTGCTTCAAGTAATCTAAGTGTAACACAACAGAGCAGAAGATGAAGTAGCTGCTTGCACATGACTTCAGAAAAAAGTATAGATTACAAAAACTTACAGAATCATTTTGAAAATTCAGCTGCCTATAGGAGATTGTTCCCTGTGGTATGTTAAGATTTTTATAACTTTACACAGGATTTTATGGATTCCCCAAGGAGAGGATTTTGGTCTGTTGAGAGCACTACATGAGGAATCCTTTTACTGTATTTTACACCTGGAAAACCTATCTTTTATTGACAACTGGCACTGGCACTAGTCTGAGGAATACAGTGAGAGTATATGTTTCCCTAGATGTGAGAGTTTGGCAGAAGTGTAAAATGGAGTGACTGAAGTTTGATTGTAAAATGAGGGGAGCTGAAGTTAGAGATTTTCCTCTGCAGCTCTGGTTAGATATATTAATCTTATCTTATTGATGCACAGAGATACTTTTTAATAAGGCCCAGGTTTAGCAAGAGCCACTTTAAATGGTACACACAGCTATGCAGCATGAGTAATAGAGGGGATTATATATTTCTGTAGTCATAATTCCAAAACATATAATGACAAAAGTAATTATTACACAAATCACTGCTCATTTTGAAGAGCTTGGTTTATATCACTGTAAAAATGCGCAACCAAGGTGAGTATATGTTTATTTTTTTAGAAGGCTTAGTCTCACTGAGTATAAGGAATTGCTCACTTAAGCGAGGGTGAGCAGGTAAAGATGTCTTCAGGATCAGTGTCAAACATCAATTTATTTCAAAAATAATTTGGCAGTATAAACTTAGAAGTGTTTAAACAGCTTTCTAAGGAGGTGTCGTGGTTTAGGCCATAAATCAGCCACGCAGTTTGTTCACTCACTTCCCCCCTTTTCCTCCCTCTGATCCTG
>JANRGW010029815.1:28434-45309 GCA_024733675.1 Psilopsiagon aymara
CAGGAGCAGAGGGAAGAAAAAGGGGGAAGTGAGTGAACAAACTGCGTGGCTGATTTATGGCTTAAACCACGACAGAACTGTAGCTGAAACACACTAAATAAATAAAATTGAAGTGCAGTGAATGTTGTTGTTTTCCATTTGGGAAAAGACAACTGCATTTGAGTATTTTTATTTGAGTATTAGAGTCAGTATAGATTTTCAAATGCTAGGAATTAACCCTGTCATTATAAACACACATGTGTGGAGAGGGGAAGAAGTAGCAGTACGACTCCTGTTTAAAATTAATTTCAAACTCTTCACTGTTGTGTGGGTTATGTTAAAAGTAGGAAGTTGAAATTGGAGTTACCATTTTGTGTAAATGGTATTTTCATAGGTCAAACAGTTTTCTCCAAGTTGCAGCAGTTGCTTAGGTTCAGATAACTTCTTTACCTGTCAGTCAATTTAGATGAAGTATTTGTGTGCTAAGGGTTATGTAAAAGAAGTTTGTTGAGGTGTGAAATGGTCATTTTATTCCTCTTTTTATGAATAACCTTTTCCCTAAAACCGTACTTTGTCTTCCAAAAGACAGAGGTGTTCTGCTAGGGATGTGGGACATCTTACATGATCATTAACCTAATACTTCAAAACCCAAAGGGCTAAGTATGATTCAGGAAGAAAAAAGAGAACTTTAAGTTACTAATCATTTTAATTCTGTCTTGAAAAGCTTTGCTTGCCTAGTTGATTATTTGAAGTATAATCTGTCATTAGCCACAGTAAGGCAATACTGTTGACTTTAATGGATTTACTTCTAGTGGTAAAATATCAACAATTAACTTCTTTCCTGTTGTGGTGTGACCAGTACCCCCTGTTACTGACCCCTAGTAATGGATCAGGTTTCTATTGGCATCACAGGAAATGCAGCAGTAAGCTCCCAATTAAACACTGGTGCTTACTGAAACAACAGTTAGTAGGAAATGAGGGTTATATATTTTACCTTAGTGATTTTTAATGTAAGTGGATGTTCTGTATAGTATATGTAACATGAAGATTTAAAAATAATAATAATCTCAAAATCTCAATCTTTCAAAATCTTAATTTTTTACTGTATTCAGTTTTGATCAAAGCACCCCCAGTCTGATGCCCTGACTCTAATAGTGGCCAGGCAAAAATGCCTAGGAAAAATAAGACTATCAAGCATAAAATGAAACTTTCTGGCATGTAGCAGTCCACAGCTCAGGGTTTTCCCAAGCTGAAGGTTATATATTGAAGGCTTTATTCTATGAATATCTGATAGGTTTTCAAACCTATCGGTGAAGTTTTGACTTCCACAACACACAGCTACAGGGATTTTCACAGTTTAACTGTGACCTCCTTACACAGTGGAGGGGGCTTTTTTTTCATAATTTTGTTGGAAAAAAACAGTACCAGTATTGATTTCCCAGCCATCTGTTTTACTCCATCTCAGTTACCATTCTTCTAGACAGAAGGCCCTAGACAATATACTGAGCTGGCTCTCATGCACAAGTTGTGTACATCAGAGAGAAGGATTTTAAATCGCACACCCACAGTCTGTTTAGTCTTTGTTATCAGGGTCATTTGCAAGACATTTCAAAATCTGTAGTTATAGCATGAAAGGTTTTAATAGAACCAATTAAGTGTTTTTGAAAGGACACAATAATTTGACGCACTGGTTAAGAAAAGCTATATTTCCAGAAGCATTAGAACAATGTGTTGATGTATAGAATAACATGGGGAATATTTTTGTTACATATGGCAGAGGTTTTGGCCAAAGAACTTGAAAGTAAGGGAGTTTAGTGGAATTTAATCTTTCATTTTCCAAACCAGAAAGGTTTTGGATTTTGGGGATGAAAAAAAAAATTAAAATAATTAACTTTGTATACTATAGAGGCAAAATATAAAAAGCACTGTCCAGGGAGTTAGGAAAGCTTTTTAATTATCCCAGGGTTTTGGAGTTGGAAGTATTTCAACAACTTAATTCTTAAAACATTTCCCTGATAAACAGAGTCTCTTGCTACACATTACTCAACATATATGAATTTAGTATAACAACTCCAGGAACTTAAGAAAGTGTAAAATCACAATGTGAAATTATGTTTTGATTGATACCAGATGGACACTGTGATTTTGAGAGGCAACTCAGATACCTGCCTTTGAAAAGTTCTAATTTACCAGATGAAGTATAACAGTGCAGTTTTCTGCATTTTTTAATGGTCCTGCATCTCTAAATATTAATAATATCTTTGTTTCAAAATATTACATATTTCCAAAAAGATCATATCTTACAGCAGGAGCCAAAATGTTCCTCAGTGGTTTGGAAACTGCAAAACTGTTGCTGTTAAAAGAAAGAAAGTTACGCAGAGCCTTTTTGCTTATAGGCCAAAATTCTAACAGCAATTAAGAAAGATATTGTGTGTTTAGTACTGACAATACTGATTTTAAATGCCAATCTGAATTTGTACAAATAATCTGAGGCCTTTTTGAGGTTAGAAGAGATGGACTGAATCCTTTCCATTAAAATTATTTTCAAGAATTTTATGTACTCCCTAACAAAATGAAAGTCTACCTTTAAGGTAATAGCTTCAGTAGAATCATAGAATCAATAAGGTTAGAAAAGACTTAAGATGGAGTCACCTTAACCTAAACTGCCAACTCACCGCTAAACTTTGTCCCTAAGCACCACATCTACATGTCTTTATCTCCAGGAATGGTGACTCAATCACTTTCCTTGGCAGCCTGTTCTAATGCCTGACAGAAGACTGTGAAGGGGATCAAAAAAAGGAAGTAGCCCTTACTGAGGAACACAAGTACATTGGTAGCCCTGGAACCTCTGAGTGCCTGTGGACACTAGAAGAAAAAAGCATTAACAGATTGTCTACTGTTTCTGATTAATATCTTGTTCTAAAACATATCTAATCTAAATATTCATAGTTTAGCAAATATCTAGATGTGTAGTTGAACAGTGCAGTAATTCTGTCTTTTGCAAATGTTAAGTAACCTGAAGTAAATTCTTCTTTTCTGCCAGTCATGTTGATACAGTGCATTAGTACTTTTTCATCAGAAAAGAGTTTAATAATGATTTCTGTGTTAAAATGAGCAACTGTGTGGCATGTTCTCCCTTTTTTCCCCACTGTATTAGGCTTGCCTTTTTTTTTTCTTTCTTTACATGAGCAATTTTCTCATCAGAATACTCTTAAAAGCATTGAGCGAAACTTTTAAGGAATATATGGCACTCACACATTTCAAGTATTATCTAATATTAGAAAGTACTCATACTTCACACTATCACCTACTAGCCCTTTTACAAGCCTGTGAGCCTTATTGTGTTTTATCAGTTGCAAAGTTTGCTTCTGACTGTATTCTGTCTTGCGATCTAGGGAGTTGCTTTCTAAATGTGAGTTTATGGAGTATGCCATTTTCTGTCTTTCTACCAGTATATTTTTATAGTTTAGGGATCTTTTCAAAGCCATTAAAGTTATAGTTTTGTACTAAAATAGTAGTAATATATACCAGTTCTCTTAGTAGTAGGCAGTCGGTGGACTTCTTGAGTGGCTAAGTGGAGATATCACCTTTGTCCTCTCATAGGTAATTCATCCAAGGCATATGTCACTAATCAGTAGCCCAATATCTATTTCTCTATCATACTGGATATTTTTAAAGCAGTTGGTTTTCCCTTCCTTAGCTTATATTACATGTTTCATTTTGTTGATATATATTAATAAAGCCCAAACTTTTTAAAACTGTACCTGTAAAATCTTAAATATTATAGTGTTCAGAAACATTATTTTTGCCTTTTTCCTTATTTTCTCCTTATTCTTGTCTTGCTTTTCCTATAATATTCTTGAAGCACAGTTCTGACTTCTACAAGGCAAAGATCATCATGATAGTACGAAATTAATGGAAAGGCTGTACAAGGATCACAAACATGATAACATCATGGGGTTTGATTCCCCCCTAGTGGTCTGTAATCTTCCACTTAAGTTTAATGTAAGTTGTTCCTGCTGCTTACTGCCTGTCTCTGTCCTACCAGTGCTGAAGCAGCATCTAAAGAAGCAGTGCAGCCTTTTTCTCAGGGGATGACTGCAGCCGTATGCTTGAACACCCCTTGTAGTGGCAATTCAGCACTCTGGGAGAGAGGTATCTGGGTATCTGGAAAGTAATATAAAATGCGAAAACAAGACTCAGAGATCCTATTGTGATACAAAATTGTTCAAGAATGCAAACACCAGCAGAATAGAATGTACAAAGGTTTTATGTCATGCAGGGACGAGAGTGAAATGGTTTAGGATTCCAAGGAATTGAAGTGGTTTGTGGAGTTTCAGTTTCATACACTCTGTGCTTAGCTTTTCTGTCTCTCATTCTTCATGTATCAAATGAAGATTATCCTGTTATATATATAACAGCCTAACACATATTATGTATTAATACATATAATTTATAATTTTATATATATAATTGTGTCTCTAATATGCTATTACTACTGCAGTAGTGGAATTTATTTCCATATGACAACATTTATTTTTAAGACAGGGTTCACAAAGTTGATCCTATTGAGTTCATGGTTGACTCTGATGAGCTGGGATGTGACAGCAGCTCAGGTATATGATCACACAGTTTAGTCACAATTGGCCAGAATGCAGCCTGGAAGCCTGAAAATCCAAAATACTCTCTGTTACAGAAGAGCCAGCATAAGCTCAGTGTGACATACTAGTCTGCATCAGCCTTTTATTTCCTGAAGGAAGTGGAAATGGTAGTAGTTTTCTAGAGTAAGCATCCTGAGCATTTTGGTCGACATATGGTAGTAGGAATTCCACCACTGTGTGCAGAGGGAAGGTAAGTGTAGATCTCAGAATTAAGCTTGAACACAAAAATGAACATACATGAGAGTACAGTTTGCCTCATCCACCTTAAATTCAGCTCACAATGCAGATAAGAACAAATGGAATATAAAACATAAATAATATCTGTTGGGTGAGAATTGAAATCAAGCTGCTAGGAGAGCATAAAAAACAAGGTGTGTGTGAGTGGAAAAAGTATAAGCAGAATCATTGCAAGATCTGTTCCCAAAACACATTTTCCATTAAACACAGAACACAGAATTCTTGGTGAGTCTGAGCAGTCTGCTGTCTCTGATACTCATAGCTGAAAAGGAAGTTCCTGAGAGCAATATTCCTGATGAGAAATGGATAAAAGGGTATATATTTTTCAGATTGAAATTTGAAGTGTAATAAAATTATGCAATTTTTTTTTTTTTCCAGTCTGTTGTTGTTCCTCTGTAAGAACAGATGCTAGGTAATAATGGAATTTTTTTTCCTGAGCTGAGGATAAGCCCCTACTCTGTCAAAAGTTCCTGTTCCATGACTAACTGTTCTTATCTCTTTCAGTTCCATAAAAAAAGAATCCTCAGTTTTATTCTCAAAAAGTTATACCTGCAATCTCAATATCATTACAAAAGCTTCACAGTCCTGAGGTTAGTGAGATTAAAGCTGACTCCTTCATTTTCTCACTGTTTATAGTAAATTATTTTAAAAGTACTATGCTAAATCAGTTTGTAAATGAAAAAATACCCAATTCTTCAAACTAATTTATTTTAGAATGCAGTTCCACGTGCTAAATATCGAAGGTAGGAGAATGTCTCCTTCACAGGTTGACCACCCGAAGAGGGGAAAAAAGATACGTAATTGCTAAACACTTCTATTATATACCTCCCAAAGTATAGAGGTGGTGACCACACTGGGAGCTCAAGCCAGATCAGTTTCATGATCAATGAGTATTGTATTACAAGTCATTACTGTAAAATACAATGAAACAAGAACCTTAGGCCAAGGCTCCCAGCTGATGAACACTAACACAGCAAGTACCTGCTATAAGTAAGGTATGACATGCTGAAACTGTGAGATCAAGGCCGACAACTTTGAGAGCCAATAAATCAGCATTGTGATGAGTGAGTATTAATCCAAAGCAATAAATGTTTCTCACAAATACGATTAGACATGCTCTGGTCAGATCTGTTGTTATCTCAACCCTTCGTGCCCCCGTTTGGGTGGCACAAAGAACTGTCATGGTTTAAGCCCAGCTGGCAACAAGAGCCATGCAGCCACTCTCACACTCTCCTCCCCCTCGCTCCTGGAGGGATGGGGAGGAGAATCGAAAGAATGTCACTCCCAAAGGTTGAGATAAGAACAGTCCAGTAACTAAGGTATAACGCAAGCCACTACCGCTGCTACTACCAATAATAATAATGATGGGGGAAATAGCAAAGGAAGAGAATACAGCTGCTCACCAGCCACCAGCTGATACCCAGCCTGACCCAGCAGGGATGTAGCCCTTCCAGGTAACAAAGAAATTACAATGATTCTGCCTGGGAATTATTGTTCTTTATCTGAAGTGGTTAAGGAAAGATTCTGCTTCAAAAAGGCAGGGTGGTACAGCAAGATGCTGATTTTGTCCTTATTTGCAGTTACTTTTGCTTCTTGGAAGGATCCCCATGATAGCAATTTTAAAGTAGAGTTTCACAGAAATCCCATCCAAATCTTGATGTTGTATTCTGTACAAAACTTTAAGATATCGCTACCTTCAGGTTTTGGCACAGGGTGTCATATTTAGCGCAAAATAAATTAAGAAGGAGGTCTTAGCTTTTGCGTGCTTTCTGTAAGTCAGGTGGCAAGGAGCAGAGTGGATGACAGGAAGTGAGGTTAAGGGAGCTCAATTTCTTAGTTTGGTGAAGCAGAAGCTAAGGGGCAATCTACAGCTGTTTGATGGGCATCCTCAAAGCTGGTGGAGCAATTCTGTTCCCCTTAGTGGCCGCCTATGAGGTATGATAATAAGTTTGCTTCTTGGGAAATACAGATTAGGTCAGTAGGACATACTTCTCTTTTAGAAGGGCAGTGCGGCATTAGAATAAATTACCTGGTATGAAATGGAAGTCTCTACCACAGAATTTTTGGCTAGACTCATCTATTACCTAGTGATTGTGTTACTTCTGCCCTAAGCAAGAGATAGGAATAGGTGACCTGCCAGGATCCCTTCCAACCAATGTATCTGTAATTCAGTGGTAGTCTTCTCTTGCTTCCGCAGAGTCTCCTCTAGTTTTTTCCATTAATGCAGTTAGAATAAGTTGTCAGTGGCAAACATCTGAGGCACAGAATTTCTCTGTCATCAAAATGTTGCATACTGAGCACTTTGGCAAATATAGCCAGGAGGCTCAAAATACGCAAAGTGACATTTTTAGCTTCACCACAGAAGGTCTTCAAAAAAGCCAGTGAGTTGTTTTTCATTTGTAGCATGTACAACAAACAAGCAAAGGAATACAGTGACTGAAAGGCTGTACTAAATAGCTCCGTGTCACCTAGCTTTTCATAATCACTCGTAGCACAGTAATGAGCTAATTTATTGGATTTCAATCAATAAATTACAATATATGTAGCACTGTCAACATAAATTCTTCCAGAAAGAATAATGCAGGTAGCCTGGACGTAGCAAAGTCAGTCTGTTTCTGGCTAGAAAAGCCAAGAACATCTAAAAAAAAAAAAAAAAAAAAAAATGTTGGTAGTTAAATTGTTAGTAATTTGTGGTATAATTCTGTATGTGTAATTCCCTCAAAACTCTATACCATCTGAAATTAGTCAGATCTTATATCTTTAATGAAAGGCATGGTAGCCTTTTATAGCTTATGACATCTTTATAGTGGAGTAGGAGTCTTCACTTGCAACAGCTTCATCTCAGACTTTTCTTTGTTATGTTGTTGTCATGTCTTTCTTTATGAAGAGGAACAGAAACTGTGAGTGAAAATCAGAGTCTTGGGCTATTACCTGAAAGTAGTTACAGTAATAACTCATGAGACATTTCTTGTTAGCAAAATTAAGGTAAAATCCTGTTCCTGTGTGTCATGGTTTAAGCCCAGTCAGCCAAGTAGCTTGCTTGCTCGCTCCCACTTCTTTCTTCCCCTCCGGTCCTGGAGGGATGGTGAGGAGACCTGAAAGAATGTAACTCCCACGGGTTGAGATAAGAACAGTCCAGTAACTAAGGTATAACACAAACCACTGCTGCTACCACCAATAGTAATAATGACAAGGGAAACAATAAGGGAAGAGAATACAGTCGCTCACTACCCGCCAACCTATAGCCAGCCCTACCCAGCATTGAGCCAACTCTTCTGTGTTCCTGCTTCCAGTTTTTACATCCTGGACATGACATGCTGTGGTGTGGAATACCTCTTTGGCTAGTTTGAGTCTGGTATCCTGTCTCTGCTTCCTCCCGGCTTCTCCTCCTCCCTGGCAGAGCACGAGGCTCAGAAAGTCCTCGTTCAGGCTAAACATTACTGAGCAACAACTGAAGACATTGGTGTTTTCAGCGCTGTTCCCAGGCTGAAAGTCAAAAACACAGCACTGCACCAGCTACTAAGGAGAAGAAAAATGACTGCTACTGCTGAACCCATGACACTGTGGCAGACTTCTCAGTGGGACTCAGTTTCACCTTGATGTCATGAAACTAGGGAAGATAGTCTTACCTTTCACCTTATAGTTCACAGTCTTTTGTTAGCACTTTTCATTTAAATATTAAAACCATAATTGTTTTGTTTGAAAAACTGCAAACAGCTACTGCTGTGAAAAATATTTAGTATTTTCCACCATAGCTGTGTTTGCAAACAGAACTATTGAAGTTATCAGGAGTTATACAAAATGTGATGTTTCCTATGAATGAAATGGTTTTGGAATGTTTAAGTCAGACCCAAACAATCTTAATAAGAGCATTGTAAGGAGGAACTGAATTACTGAAGTCTAATAGTCTAATACACTCAGATGTGTTATGCTATCGCATTGACTGTGGTATGCAACTCTCTCCTAAAAATGACTTTTTTTTTTCCTTTTGTCTCCCCAGAGGTGTGAGCAGCTAAGCATCAATTTAATTTTTGAGAGGGTTTTTTGTGTTGGTCACCATTCTGGTATCTAGTTAAGCACACAAGCTGGCATAAGGTCTCTGGGTTTTGCTTTTCTTACTTACACTAGAATCCTTTACATTTCAGAACAATATTGTTAGAAAGAGGGATGATGATTTTAAACTAAGAGAGAGGAAATTCAGGCTGCATGTGTGGAAAAAAAAATAACATTGAGGGAGGTGAAACACTGGCACAGGTTGCCCAGAGATGTGGTTGGTGGATGGGCCATCCCTGGAGACATCCAAGGCCAGGCTGGATGTGGTTCTGGGCAATCTGATCTAATGGAAGATGTACTTGCACATTGGAAGGGATTTGGACTAGATGGCTTTTGAAGGTTCCTTCCAACCCAGACTATCCTGTGATTCTTTGATTCTAATATCTTTAGGCTCAGCATAATGTTTACCCCTTTGTAGTTTTTGTTTGTAATTACCTATCATGAAGGATAATATTTGGTTAATGTTTAGAAATCAAAACTCATTCATGAGTAATAACTAAATTGTAACCGTAGATTGTGTGTGTTTACAGTAGGAAAGAGGAAAGAAAAAATGTCCGTATTTTGGAAAAAATACAAAATCTGATGTGAGGGGAAGAGCTCAGGATGTGTATTCAAAATTTTTCTCAATTTTCTTACTGGTTTGAAGGACCTTTACCGATTTGTCCCAATTTCTTGAATATAGATTAAAGTTGCTTTTGTTCCCGTATGTCAAGATTCTCTTCACTTTATTCTGTAAGTGCCTAATATCTTTTGAATTTTAATATAATTTAGACTGAACACATTTCAATGTTACTGTCTGAGTAGAAATTGGATTTCATTGACCAGAATAGATTATGTTATATAAACAAATAGGTTTATTTGTCTTGTTTTCACTTTGATACAAATTCAGAAAGTTTTCATTCACAACCTTAGTGTTGTGAATTGCCATGTTAGGCTGTCGTCTCCTCTTGGGATAGGAATCATTCAAGCCTCTGTATACACACCTTGCTTGCTCTACTTTCTAATTTCTCTAATTTTTATGCATAAAGTACTCAAAGCAAAAGATACAAAATTGTATGAGAAATAATGAGACATGTTAGAGCCTGCCTCCTAAGTAGAGAATCTCTAGGGGGCTGCAAACAGCCGTAAAAAGGCAGTACTTGCTCTGTGTGTACATTTTAATCAGGCTTCTCCAGAAGTGCGGGAGTGCTCTTTTCCTCCATTCTTTTCCAGCTTTGACTACTGAGTTTAATTCTAGACTTCTTTTCAAGTCCAGGAAGTGATTTTATGCCATTTTGTTTTAGTCAGCAAGTCTTAACTTTTACAGTTTTCATTTTCATTCCCACAAGGAAACATGGTTTCATATGCTGTGTACTCTATATAATGCTGCATGTTCTGTGAATCTTTTGGGAGCCTGCTCAGTCGTTATATCCCTATATATTAAAATAACAGAGCTACAGAGATTGTACTGAAGAAATTAAGGTTGGTTTGTTAGCCATGTCCACCTTCATACTAGCATAACAGTGGTAGCAGGCTTGTACTGGACATTGAGGATATTGTTACTGGTTTTTACCCTGTTCAGGACTACAAGCAGTCAGTCCTGCTCAGAGTAATCCCTCAGGATGGTGGCAGTGCTTTTTATCTTCAGTACAGACAAGACTGAGTTCCTTACTCATCTCTGTTCTTTCCTATTTCTAATACATCTATAAGAACAGTTTTAATGATTTCTAGTTCTCCTGAAATGGGGGGGAGTGGAGAGAGGGTGCTAGTACCTATCATCTATGACCATAAGAATGCAAGGGTAAGGCTATAAGAGGAAAAGGACAGAGTGATGTATGAGGCTAGTTTAAATTATGTCAGGCGTAACATGAGTTTATCTTATTTATTAAACAAATCCATACACTCTGAAATATTTTGTTTACATTTTTTCAAAGAGAACAGACATTTAATGAAAGTAATGAATTTTTAAGCCAAATGAGTACCATCTGTGATTAAGATATTAACATCATAATTAAATTGTAGTACTCATTGCCAGGTGAGGTGGAGGCCAAAACTGTAGACGAGCTCAAAAAGGGATTAGTCTAATTTCTAGCTCAGGAATTTATGTGCTGGAGATTGGCAGAAACTTGAAATGATACCAGGGAAGAATTACTGTACACATATTTCTACGTGTATCAGTTAATATCCACTGTGCCACATCTACACTTGGGATGGTGACCCAACCACTTCCCTGGGCAGCCTGTTGCAATGCTTGACAACCCTGTCAGAAGAAATATTTCCAAATATCCAATCTAAACTTTCCTTGACACAACCTGAGGCCATTTCCTCTTGTTCTACCACTTATTGCTTGGGAGATCAGCACCCCCCTCAGTACAAGGTAGTTTTAGGTAAGGTTTCCCCTGAGTCTTCTCTTCTCCAGACTAAACAACCCCAGTTCCCTCAGCTGTTCCTCTTAAGACTTGTGGTCAAGATCAGCTTTGCTGACCTTCTCTGGATCCGCTCCAGCTACTCAGTGTCTTGGTACTTAGGGGACCAAGACTGAACACAGTATTAGAGGCGCAGCCTCACCAACGCTGCAAAGACCACTTCTCTGGCACTGCTGGCGCCACCATTTCTGATACAGAACAGGATGCTGTTGGCCTTCTTGGCAGCCTGGACACACTGTGGGCTAATATTCAGTGGCTGTTAACCAACAGACCCAGGTCCTTTTCCACTGAGGAACTTTACAGCATCTTCCCCAAGCCTATAGTATCGCATAGGGCTGTTGTGATAGAAGTGGAGGATCCAGCATAGCAACAACAACAATAGCAGCACACGCAGGAACCCGTCTGTATGCAGAGGAGGTTATCTTATCAATTATGTAGAAAAATACTCTGGTTTAGCATTAGACATTGATAAGTTTCAAAGGGTTTTAATGGTCAATATTATATTCTTTAGTTCACCAAACAAAATTGTTTTGATTTCTCTCTATATTATGAAAAGTTTCTGCAAGCCATGTAGGTGGACTTGTCTAGCATTAAAGACGGCTGAGCTAGTAGCTGGGGCAGTAAGTCTGAGTGTTTTCATCTGATGTTCTGTACTTACAGAAAATAGCTTTTGAAACTTCATTTTTACAGGCTGAGACAAAAGCCAAAATCCATATAAGCTCAGGTAATACCTATTTTTTTTTTTTTTTTTCCATATCTTGCCTTTTCAGCCTGTATTTTTCAATGGATCTTAAATTTTCTGTGTTTCTTTGTCCCTCCGGGATTCATTAAGTCTAGTTCTAGAGTATAAAGGGAACAATTTGATGTAGCAGTGTTTGTGTTATTTTCGTTTTGAACTGAGATGTCCAGTCAAGACCTGCCGACTCTGTATGCATTAGCTTACCCTGCATGCTGCCTAGGAACTATAGCCTGATGATGTTTTTGGTAGAGTAAACATTTGCAAACAAGATTTTTATTGAGTATATTCTTTGTGCAGTAGGAACAAAACAAATTAATCACCCTGGAACTTCTTTTCCTGTGGAATTAACTTGTTCTGAATTTTATTTAATTCTCTTTCACTCTTTATGTTGGTGTCTCTGCTATTCAGAATGTTCAGAGCTACATATGCATTTATAGATAAAGTGCATTATTTTTGCATGGTATTTTAGCTCTAAAGCACTTTCATCTAAAAAAGAAGCTTCATCTAAACATATTGTGGTGGCATTGTCCCTATAAATGTAAGCAGAGATACCTAAGAATCTTGTACATAGCAAAAATTGTAAGAGAGTTCTCACCAGGAATGCATTATAGGTTTTTTTTTTTTTTTCAAAATGTTACAAAAAAGTACCCATTTTGTTAGATGAAACAGTTTCAAAATTCTTTCATTACTTGAAGACATAACATTGTCTTTACAGATCTTTTGAAGTTAGGATTTTTTTAGATGGTTGAAAAAAATTCTTCCAATATTTGAAAAGATCAACTAAAAGAGACAGTTGGTCACAGAACTTCAGGGCAAACCCCAAGAGGGTTTTGATCCATAATCCCTTAAGGTGCTGTACATTTGTGTTTTCATTCATACCACTGCCTTCAAATACTGCTAAGTTTGAAAAATATATATCTTTGTTTTATTTCACACTAAAGGTCTCATTCAGAGAGGCACTGTAAAACAGTATATCCTCTTTATGTTGCTCTTCTTCAGAGTGAAGGAATAATATGGCCTAATGAGGTACTACATAGGTTATCAACAGGATTTTATGCTTAACTTCAATAGCTATACATCAGAAGAAAACTTAAAAGACTTGTAAAAAAAAAATTAAGTGAAGAGTTAGTACCCCATGATACCATTTTCCAGGAAGAGAAAGTTCAATAATACCAAATAAAAAATGCAGAATAACAAAAGCAAATTCTTAATGAGGTGCTGTGTTTGTTCTGATTTCTTTATGATTACTGAATAAATAATTTCATTAATTAAATATTTAGGTATTTCTGTAATCTTCAGAGTTAACAAGTATTTTTAAGAAACTTCAAAATACTTTATTTGAAGTGGTGTAAGAGACAATTTCCAGAACAGCTAAGGAAAACAGTGACATTTATGCAAAGCGATAAACATGTTTAATATTTCACAGCACTTGAAATATGAACATGCTATATTGATAGTACCAGAATTGATTGCATGAGATGTATACTGTTTATTGTCACTCTACATATTCCCCATAGTTATTTTTTATTTGTGTGGACTGCTCATCTCACTATTTGTGCTTATTTGATATAGAATCTTCTAAATTAAATTGAGTCTTGAACACTAGAATGTAGTTCTTTGCTGCTTTTCATTAGACTTTAATTCTGTCTATCCTTAGGTGGCTGTCAACTTAAGACAGAGCTTAGTCCAGTAGTTTAAATTTAACTGTGATCTTTCCTATTAAAATGCATATATATAGTTATCTATAGGAAGAAGTAACAAGGATGAATAAATTGTAAGCATCCTCTTAATGGTAAATGAAATTAATTCTAATCGCTAAGGCTTCTAGACCTAATATTGTACGAAGTCTTACACTGTTAACCCACTTCTCACTTGCTTGTGAGGTGGGCCAGTGCCAACCTCATAAAGTCCAACCAAGCCGACCGCAAGGTTCTACATGTGAATCAGGGCAATCCCAGGCACAGCTGCAGGTTGGGCAGAGAATTGATTCAGAGCAGCCCTGCAGAGAAGGACTTGGAGGTGTTGGTTGATGAGAAACTTAACATGAGCTGGCAGTGTGCACTCACAGCCCAGAAAGCCAACCGTATCCTGGGATGCATCAAAAGGAGCATGACCAGCAAGTCAAAGGAGGTGATCCTGCCTCTCTACTCTGCCCTTGTGAGAACTCACTTGGAGTGTTGTGTACAGTTCTGGTGTCCTCAACATCAAAAGGACATGCAACTGTTGGAACAAGTCCAGAGGAGGGCCACGAGGATGATCAGGGGACTGGAGCACCTCCCATATGAAGATAGTATAAGAAAGTTGTGTCTGTTCGGTCTGGAGAAGAGAAGGCTACGTGGAGACCTCATAGCAGCCTTCCAATACGTGAAGGGAGCCTACAAGGATGCCAGAGGGACTCTTCAGTAGGGATTGTAGTGATAGGACAAGGGATAATGGGTTCAAACTTAAACAGGGGAAGTTTAGGTTGGATATAAGGAAGTTCTTTACTGTTGAGGGGGGTGAGGTCCAAGGAAGCTGTGAATGCTCCATCCCTGCCAGTGTTGAAGGCCAAGTTGGATGGAGTCTTGGGTGGCATGGTTTAGTGAGAAGTGTCCCTGCCCATGGCAAGGGGAGTGGAACTAGATGATCTTAAGGTCCTTTCCAACCCTAACTATTCTATGATTATATATACTGAGGCAGTTGGGATTACAATTAGATGCCTGAGACAATATAATGAAATTTGATATGTTACTGTATAATTTTCACCATCTCGTATCCTCTCCTGCCTGGAACTGTTAGTACAATGATTAAAAATGCTGCAGTGGTGCTCTATTTTTGAATTTTCTCATCTCTTTCTCCATGCATAACTTGCAGATGAAAGAAACAGAGCCATGAGGTTATGTAGACATTTTATGGACAATCAAATAAAGCTTATATACTTAAGAAACCAGAAATGCAAATTGGAAATTTTGCACTAGGTTATGTTTGATTTTAGAAGTGATGAAAAATTTGAATTATGAGTATGCATTTTATGCCAAATCTGATGTTTAGCTCTTTTCAGATGCTGCATTTGAAACTATAGCTACAATAAAGCTACAGAGTGGTTCAGTAAAAAATGTTCTTTGCATTCTGTCAGGATACCAGTAGGACTGTGTCTCCCCTGATATATCTTTGCAGTTTATCTATAGGAAAACCAAGGTACACCACAAACACATGAAAAACTTACATTACTGAGATCAGATCAAAGCTCTGTCTTGCAAAATATTGTGTTTGATCAATTATGAATACCTAGGGAATAGTAAGAAAACAGGGAGTTACATATTGATAGCTCCCAGCCTACTTCCACATAGGTATCTGAATCCATTTCCAAATCCACTGCAATCCATTTTTCCTTGAATAGGTCTAATTCAGTTGCAGCTTAATTATTTGTGTGGGAAGATGCACCCTCTGTTTGTTTTGATCCTGTCCCCCAGCTTCATTTCATATCCCAAAAATCCTTCTGTTAGAATAGATAATGAATTAATTTTTGCTAGATTACTTTCTCTGTACAACCTGTGAATTTCTAGATACTTGTAAAGCAGACTTCATACTTAGATTTGCCAGGCTGAGGAGATCAGCAAACCTAGTCCTGCTGATCGAGTTTGTTACAGGGAATGTATGGTGTCTGCACTGTGCGTATCATATCATAGTGACTAAGGCCATAAAGACTAACTTCAAAATGTTTGACAAATCATAGAATCATAGAATAGTTTGAGTTGGAAGCCATCTAGTTCAACCCCCATGCAATAAGCAGTGGCACCTCCAAATATATTAGGCTGCTCAGAGCCCTGTCCAACCTGACCTTGAATGTTTCCAGGGATGGGGCATGTAACACATCCTGAGCAGCCTGTTCCACTGTTTTCACCACCCTCATTGTAAAAAATTTCTTCTTTATGTCTAGTCTAAATCTTCCCTCTTTCAGTTTAAAACCATTACCCCTTATCCTGTTGCAACAGGCCCTGCTAAGAAGTCTGTTCCCATCTTTCTCATAAGCCTCCTTTAAGTATTGAAAGGCAAAAATGAGGTCTGCCTGGATCCTTCTCAACTTTAACTCGCTCAGCCTGTCTTCATAGGGGAGTTGTTCCAGCCCTCTGATAATTTTTGTGGCCCTCTCTGGACCGCCTCCAACAGATCTTTCCTGCACTGAGGACTCCAGAGCTGTATGCAGTACTCCAGCTCTGGAGTCTTACCCATGCAGTGGGGGTCTCACCAGAGCAGAGTATAGGGGCAGAACCACCTCCCTTGGCTTGCTTTCAACATTCTTTTGATGCAGCCCGTGATATGGTTGGCTTTCTGGGCTGCAGGCACATGCTGTTGGCTCGTGTCCAGGTTTCCATCCATCAGTGCGCCATGTCCTTGTCCTGGGTTCAGCAGTAGCAGTCATTTTTCTCCTTCTTAGTAGCTGGTGCAGCTCTGTTTTTTTGACTTTTGGCCTGGGAACAGTGCTGATAACACCAATGTTTTTAGCTGTTGCAGTAATGTTTACTCTGACCAAGGACTTTGAGTCTCATGCTCTGCCAGGGAGGAGGGGAAGCCGGGAGGAAGTAGAGACAGGACACCTGCCCCAAACTGACCAAAGAGGTATTCCATACCACAGCACATCATGCCAGGATGTAAAAATGAGGGGCAGGGACCTGGAAGTGGTGGGGGGATTCACTGCTCGGTCGGGCTGGGTATCAGTGGTGAGTGATTGTATTCTTTTCCCTTGTTATTTCCCTTATCATTATTATTATTGGTGGTAGCAGTAGGGCTTTGTGTTATACCTTAGTTACTGAACTGTTCT
>JANRGW010029816.1:0-21275 GCA_024733675.1 Psilopsiagon aymara
GGGCGCACTCAATCCCACTGTCCATGTCACCAACAAAGATGTTGAACAAGACCGATCCCAACACCGATCCCTGAGGGACACCACTCGTCACTGGTCTCCAGCTGGACACTGAGCCATTGAGCACAACTCTTTGCATGCGGCCATCCAGCCAGTTCTTTATCCACTGAGTGGTCCATGTCAAATTGATGTCTCTCCAATTTAGAGGCAAGGATGTGGTGTGGGACAGTGTCAAACACTTTGCACAAGTAGATGACATCAACTGCTCTATCCCTGTCCATCAGTTCTGTAGCCACATTATTGTGTTTGCTTTAGTGTGCTTATTGGCTTTGTGTGCTTGTTTAATAAACTCTGCATATTATACAGCTAGTGGGTGGTCGCTTTGTGGCATACCCTGTCTCTCAGCAGCACAATGTACCACTCTGGCTTCATCGTTACCTTTTCCTAACAAATAAAAGCGCATCATCCTGAATGTCATTTCTATTCCAGTGGTGAAGCTGTGAAGGTTTGCACTGCCTGAGCACTCACAGAAGCAAGTGAAGCTTCTGCCTGTACCAAACATTCAGCTATTGCTCTGCAAGCTTTGAAAGAGATTCCACGCTCATATGGCTGTTTTTCCATTCACACTTAGCAAGGGTGCTGTGCAGATTGGACATCTTGAGTTGCTGGTGACACTGGCATTAAAAAACATGGAAAACTTGTATGTTCTTGTCCAAACAGTCCTGTTTCCTCTTCTAGAAGTGTGCTATTGCTTGCTTTGCCCCTTCATTAATTTCAGTATAATCCATATTGAATAGCCGGTTTCAAAACTGTCTATTGCTAAATGCTAATAGATGTACTGCAGTGTGATCTGAATGTGGCTGCCCAAGGTATGAATTAACCACGTGTCAGAACTTTCTGCATCTCCAGGATGGTAGAAACACGGCCTGTCAGATGGCAAATGGGTCAGTGAAGGGAACCACCTTTTGTGCTCACCACTGCCTCAGCCTGGCAGAACACAGCTCTGAAGAGACAGTGAAGTTACCATTGTGGAGGAGTCATTAGGGACCCATTTCCTTCCTTGTCCCTCCACAAACCAGCACATTTTATCCCTACATTTACTCTGAGCTCTACATGGCCCTAAATCATGCAATACATTTGGAATACCATATTCCTGCAGTCTATCCTAAATTCATGTGCCCTGACATCACTAACACATTCCAAACTTTATTAACCTCCACCTCCTCAGAATCTGTGATGTCAGGATAGCCAATATCAGACACAGCAAAATGTCTTAATCACAGAGTCCAATCACATTCAGTCCTAGAAATTAAAACATTATAAGTCCTTATTTTCTAAGCACCCAATTAACAAAACCCAAATGCCTTCAAATGCGTTGGTTGCAAAGAGTCCCAAGCTTCACTCTGCCACATTGGGTTGTGAGGGTTCTCAGCAGAGAACTTTTCCTGAAACATTTCTTTCTGCTTTTTGCAGTTTCCAGAGAGCTTTAGTCCTAGCAACAGGAAAAGTTACGTGATCAGGAAGGAGTGTACTTGTCCATGGGTTCTGCAGGGTGTCTGCTGGATATCACAATAATACCTTTGCAAATGATTAGGCTTGCCTGAAAATAGGAAGGGTTGCAGAGATGCTCAAAGGAAAGATGTATTCAGCCTTAGAAAAGGATGAACAACATTTTTTTGTATAAGACAAAACTGGCAAGTTACAAGAAATTTTAAGAAAAGGCTTTAGAAAGAGTTAACCTCCTTAACCCCCCCTCCCCCCATCCCTAGAATCCCAGCCAGAAATCAATGATTTTTGTATAGTTCTAGTAGTATATTCTTTTTACACATTTTTACAGTGGGAAATGGCTTTGCAACCCATAGCAAAAGCAGAAGTATGTTTCATTTTCTTCCATTTGCTTCTCTTCTGCCTGTAAGAATTTGTTTTCCATGTAAGAGTAGGGGGAAGGGAAGCAGACTAAAATTTCCTCCACTTTCAAGCAGCTGAACCAATATTTTAAGTAGTCCATACAGAAAACTAAAGTGTCAATAAATTCAGTCCAGCAAAATGAAGCAAAGGGGGCTGTTTTCAGAGTTGTCTTTGTTCTTTCTGCCTTTCCTTTTCCAGCTTGTAGCCTTTTGCCAGGACCTGGCTGACAAGAGCAAGAGCTGCAGTTAACAAAACACTCTGATGCTCAGGTAGGCAGCTCTGGGACTTGGTGGTGGTTATTAGCTAGAGCTACAGCAGCACTTTATGGAGGGGAACAAAGGCAGATGACAAGGAGATAACATCCTTTTCATACAAGAACCAAACACCCCTCCCTGCAAAGAGGAAGATGCCTTTTCCAGTTTCTCTTCCAATGAAACCTACCTTTATTTCTAAACTCCCTCACTCCTTTTTTTGAAGGAAAAAATGAAAGGAAAAGGTGAAGCAGAAACTTTCCCCATGCAAGCAAAACCAGCATGTGTAATCTAGATGTGTTTCAGGACTTTCATTCACCATCTCGCATGGGGAATCCCTCCCCATCAAGCTCTCTTGAGGAGCTGCTCCAACCCATTGCCGTTTCACACACCAGTGGAAATGTGGGGCAGAAAAGTGCTTTTGACAGACCCTATCTGCAGTGTTCTGACCAGGAGATTGTATTTTTTGCCTCCCAAAAGAATTTTTTTTCAGGAGACAGAAGTAGATCTGCTGGGAATGACATATCCTGAATGGTCCATTTTTCATCCTATGCAAGGTGTCTTTGCTTTCCCTGTCTATGTCTCTCAGAGCCTGCCAATTCTGTCTGCAGGGCACTTCGCTTTACATCAGTCACCATATAAGAATATCCCATCCTTGTTCCCTACCTCTCAATCACCAGCTACTGCCCCTGGAGGTCTAAGCTGAGAAGTTGGCAGTTTCTGGTGAAAGCTGGGTCAGACATCAGCCCAGAACTGAATCAGGCGATGCTCAGTGAGCTGTGTCTTCTCTGCCCTAGTTTTCTTTCACTTTCAGAAGAAGAAAGGGTTGATGAGGAAGTACAGGGCTGTTTCTGTCTGACTCAGAAGAAGAATTTCCTTTCCTGTGTCTTTCTTTTACTGAATAGGAATAGGAAAAGGAGAGAGCCCATTAGTCCGTCTTGGTCCCAGCTCCAGGTCAACCTCTGTGGACTCCCCCCGCCTTCAAATTTTGATGCCTGCAGCCCCGCGCTTGCAGCCTGGCACCCTTCAGCTCTGTGGCATTCTGGCATGGGCATCCCCTCGGTCCTGCATGTCACTCGGGACTGCTCTTCCATCCATACCAAAATTGCTCTGACTGCACTCACTGCACTCATACAACTCCGCATCTGCTCTTTTGTGTATCTGAACGGGTGCTGCACTTGTCTGTCCCCATCTAACCACACTTGAGTAGCCCTTGTGATTCTCTGTGTATTGGCTCCTGTAAATATACGCCTGCATTTTATACGCCTGTGCATCTCCCCTTGCTGACCACTGACATTTGCACAATGGAAGACCCAATTTTCCAGTGTGACACTATGTTTATCAAGGCAAAATAACCAGAAGATAAAGACTTTCCAGCATCAGCCTGGCATTGTTCTGGGGTTACTTCTGGAGCAAGTTTTTCCTCCCTCCCTCCTTGCAACATCCAATCAATATTTGAGTTGCTAATAAAAGCCTGTTTTCCTTTCAGCTTCCCTGACTCTGCTCCACTCAAGAGCAACATGTGCCTTGTGTTTTCTTAGCTTTGCTTATCAGCTCTCCAGCCAAAATGAGTGGTCAAATCTCCTACAAACAGAGAAATTAAATGAAAACAACACCAGCGCCAAGTTCTCTGCAAACAGAGAAGTGAAATGAAAAATGCCAGTCGCTGTAGGTTCACCCAGCACATTGAATTATTATCTGTCATGGCCTGTTCTTACATTTGTCCTTTCCCTCTGGTTGATAAATAAGACTTCCCACAAGTTCTGAAGCTGTATCAGGAGTTGCGTAGCAGATAATGCTAATAAATCTTAGGGGCTATCTCCCTGACTTGCCTGGCAGCCCAATAGCTCACAATCTTGCAGTTTTTAATGTCTTGGTTTTTTAAGATGTGTAACTTTGAAATCTTTCTTTCCTTGGCCACAGCTGCAGTGGCCAGGTTGATACGGATGTGCATGCAAGTCCTGGTTTTCAAGGCAAGACCTTTGGGCTGATGCACCACATGTTTTTTGTCCAGAGTTTGTGCCTTGGTCTGGATATGTCCCATCCCAGTGTGGGTGCTGTTTGCAAGTGCTGTTCTTCATAGTCTGTACAGCCTCAGGGTTTGGAACAGCTGGGTACAGTGGGTAAAGGGCAAATCCTCTTTGTCAGGAGATAGACTCACAGCTGCCAAGAAAAAGCAGCATTGTCCTCATGAAGCCCAGGCCTTGGAGGCACCACTTCTGGCTTGCCTCCTTTGCTGGCCGTGGAGAGATAGTCTCCTCCAGCCAAGGAGCAAAGGGTGAGTAGCATAAATTAACATGTAGAGATGCCTGTCTCTCCCTGCTGAAGGAGCCTGAGGGTGATGAAATCAGACTTGGACATTTCATTAATAGACATTTGGGGTGAAATGAAGTCCAGACATGGGACCAAAAGAAAGGAAATACAGTCCTACCTGGTGCTAAACAAGGTTCATCACTCTGAATTGTTGGCTTTGAAGCCAGGGTTTAGGTGACCGGATACTGAAGATGAAGAGCATCTTTTTGCCTAAAGACTCACTTGTTCCTCTGCCACCAGTGCTCGCAAAGCAACACGGTCCAGCCATCTCATACTATACACCAGGGTCTATTTCTACCTTGTGGTTGTCTGCAGAATACTGCCTTACGCATGGTCTGCATGCTGCCAGATCCCATCTCCATCATGTTTCTGTGTTGCAGTGTTGCCCCATAAGCACTGGCCACCAATGTCTTTCTGCTCAAGGGTGGGTTCTCCCTTGTTCAAAGACCTCTTGGGCAATGGCACATCATGTTTTGTGGCTTCTTTGTGGAATAATTACTTTTTGCACAGATTCAGTTTTGAGAAATGTGCTTGAAATGCTTCCTGTTTCTCCCACATGCCAGTGTTGTGGGAATTATGTCCCTACTGGTTCTGCAGCCCAGTGGGTAAGGAATTACCCATCAGTCCAATAGCAAAGCTGAGAAATGCACTTTTACCTTAGAGGTGAAATTACCTGCCTGATAATTATCTCATCTTTAAATAGGGGAACTTTTCTGCTTCCAGTGGTACACTTGGGTGCCAGAGTTTTACACTCCAATGGAACTATTTATTCCCCTATTTCCACTTTTTTGCTTTCAACTGGGAGTGGCATCCATCTCCTGTCTCCTCCTGGCTGGAGCTACATTGTTCATCAGACACATTTATTAGCTTGTCTAGTGGCTTTGCTTTTATTCCTCACTGAGTTTTCTTGCTTCCTCTACTTTTTGTTCCTTGACAAAATAACAAAAGCCTTACTTTTGCTGTCACATTTTTACCCTTCTCAGCTTCTCCTTGTCACACTCATTTCTCGTTTCTATTATCAACACGCTTGAGTGAGGTCTTCTGCCTGCAAATCCAGCATTTGTGCTCTGTCTGTACAGCACATCTGGCGTCTTTCTAGGTGCAGCTTCATTTTCCTCTCATTTCTTAAAGTTGGTCTCGATAGTCGCTGGTGCTCTCATTCATGTGCTGCTGCTTGCTAAATACATGAATGGGCTCCATATTTCAAATACGGAATCAGTGCATGAAATACTTGTGACAGCAGTCCCGTTCAGTTAGCAACCCAGCTCTGGGTAAATGCTATCCTTAGGGGACCTTCGTTAATCACTCTTTTCCTTCATCTACACTTTCTAAAGCCTGCTGCAGTGGGGATTCTGGATTCCTGTTATCAGGGAAGAAAACTGCAGGATTGTACCTCATCTGTAGGTTGTGGGTAACCCTCCCAAATGGCAGGAGCAGCCCCAAGGACCAGGACAGGCTGAGCAGTTGGGCTATCTTTGCCCATATGTCAGCAGCCCGGGCAGCTTGCAGTTTTGGTGTCATCCCTTGACTCCACACCACAAGCTGAATGTCTTTGGCTGGGCTGAAGATGGCACTGATTGCCATCTTGTGTCTGGTTCAATATAGCAAGACACATGAGCACACACATCCACATTTAGAGCCAAAACTTTCAGATTCTGGGCTCCTGTGGTGTCATTTTTCCTTATTCTAAAGGGAGACATTCACATCTTCCTCTTCTTTATTTTTAATGAGAAACATTACACAGTTTTGCTCCTAAAACATTGTGTTCTGCATTCTCATGTGCATTTTGTATGCCTAATGTAGAAATCCGGAAGAGCTGGAGATCCCTATTCCTTAATTAAATAGTCATGTTGGTAGGCACATGGGAATACATTACATACTGGCAGGTAAGTCAGCTCCCCTCGGAGGCAGCAGTGATGTTCCCGCTTTATGGATTCATGGCAGCTGGTTCTGAAATCAGCAGAGTAGCGTGAATGGCGACACATCCAGCCAGGTGCAGAGCCATGTCTAAAGTGGGAAGCAACGTGTCCCGTTGGTCAAGTACTGAGGGAACAGATGGGAACTCCCCAGTGGGTTCTGTGAGTGTGACAACCTGATGGCTTTGCAATGGCTGCATGGGCTTATGTGGGGCAATGCGTTTGCCCCATTTAAGCAGTGAAGTTAGGAAGCTCCATCCACAAAACTCATTTGATTTCCTGTACACAAAACCAGAAAGTGATTTATCCCATCCTCAGCCAGCTCGCACTAACTCCTGCCTAGAGGAGCCTGTTTGCTTCCATGGACTTGACCTCATGCAATTGGTTCAGACATGCTGTCTCGCTCGTAGGTCTGTGAATGCAGTGGGTATGAGTCCGCCCAGGATGTTCTGTACATCCTTCACATCCTGTCAGGATCTCAGTGTGCTCCTTGTCCCAGAGATGGCAGTCAGCTACCAGCCTTGTCTCTGCTTCTCTTTGAGCATGGGGATGGATGCTCCTCTCTGATCTGCCTTCCATGCACATAGTTCGTGTGCTTCACAGTGCAGTGGCATTTTGTAATAATCAAAACCATGCATGTCATAGATCCATATTACAGCTTTCTAGTGATTTATTCAAGCAGCATGAAGCTTGTATTACTCACACGCTTTGTAACAAGGAGTGCTTTACACTATTGTGGTTATTCACTTTACAGCACATGAAAACATGTTAAGAACTTAATAGGTATTGAAAACACCGAGGATTTTTCCAAACACATCCATTCTATATAAAGCTGCCTGGCAGCAGACTGGGGCCAGAGCAACAAAGAAGACAGCAAAGCAACCAGACTGTGAGGCTGCTCACACTGTGTGCACTTTTAAGTAAGTCACGCTTGTGGTCACTTTATAACGGTCTCATAGCCCCAGGAGTACTTGAGGAATGTTCAGTTCTCCTTAGCTTGGGGATGGAATGACCAGAAGCACCTCCACCACCACCATCATCTCTGAAAGGGGAGGTACCCTTGTGAGCTGGGTGGGTGAGTGAGTGACTGGGGGCACAGAGGGTGTTTGGCTTGGGCTTGTGAATCACATGAGGTGGCAAAAGGCCACCAAAGGACACTGCCCTCCATAGGTTTTATCTTGAAGGCATTGGTACTCAAGTTCAGGGATTTATCCAAGTGTTGCCTTCCTCCAAACAAGCAAAGACTTACCCCAGAAGCTGGAAATACCAAGGGGAATGTGTAAGTAAACAGCCAAGCAAACATCCTTTTCCTGATTGGCTCTACATGGCTCAGATGCTGAGGGAGAGGGAAAAAAGACATCATAGACGTGATGGAGATTCAGCGTTTGCCACACAGGAAAGCTTTTGCAAAGTAAATTAGGGCATGACTATAAAAGAGCAGTGGTATTTCTCCCTGATTCACTGAGAGGGGAATAACAGGAGCTCTGCAGGTGAAATGTGTATCTCCCTGATAGGAAGACAGGTCCTGGTCTCTCAGAGCTGAAATCAAGAGCCTTTGACAGCCTTCTCAACAGAGCTAGGTAGGGCATTTTGTGCTGCATACTCAAGGCTGAAACAGAGATGCTGGGAGCCAAAGAGATGCAGTGACAGAGCAGCGGCGGAACTTCAAGCAGGTGCCTGCTGAAATGACAGATCACACGAAAGGACTCCAGAAGGTATGGGAACAAAACAGACACCAGAATAGAGAAGAGTGAAGACTGCAAATAGAGGCAGCACTTGGGTCTATAAGCTCCTATGGAACGGAAAGGCTCACTGTGAACTAGGGGGAGCTGTGGATGGGCTTTGGATCCTCCAGAGAGGAAAGCTGGAGGTGCCGGAGCATGAGCCTTGCATGGAGAGTTGACAGGGCACACCCTTGCATTTGGGAAAGGTGTTCAGGTTGAGACAGTAATGCAGGTAGGCCATTATTAATGGCTCCTAATCAGTGAGGCACAATGTGAGACTGTGTTGGCAGTCTTACATCTGATTTTTGGAGCAGAATGGGAATAATCAGAGTGAGAAGAAAAGATGAAACAAAGGTGTTTATGGCTGCACAAAGAACAATGTTTTGTGGGGAAAGGTATCAGGAGCAGCTGGTTTTTAAATAGTCTGGGAGGGATTCTTTATCCTGGTTGGACACTACAGGATAAAAAGTAGTTTATTTCCTTTCCTTTGGTACCACAGGCACTGAAATAGCTTAATCATAGCTTGCAATGCATGGTTTGATATCAACATGGCACATTTAAGGTCACTTAAGTGTTCTGTACAGAGATTCATTTTAGCATGTAGAAACAGGACTTATCTCTGAAACAGAGATAGGCATTTCCAGATGACAATTCACCTTATGCTGTTTAGAAAATGGGGTGCACTTATGTCTGGGGATACTGAATTGTGTAAAACAGCCCCATGGTTGCTCCATCGCGTAATCTGGATTTGCCTGTAGACACTTCTCGCAACTGAACATGCATTTCCCCTTGATCAGGAATTGATAATGTGTGCAATGCTTATGTGTAAGGCTGTGCTCAGCTTAAACAGTGATGGATGGTGGTTATAAAGGTGATGAATGAAGTATGTTAATTATACAATTACAGAGAGAAGTGGATAAGGGTGCTGATAAAAAGCAAGTAAAATTAGTTTGCAAGCTGATACCAATTTCTGGAGCAGAGGTAGAAAATGCGCACCAAAAGAATATAGTCTGCAGCGGGACTCTGCCAAATGCTTGCCCAAGCTAGCTCCAGCATGGTTGAGTCAGGTAGAGGAGAGCTGTATAGCTGTATTTTATGGCCAGGGCTACAAGGTCATTTTAATATGTGTTTTCCCTGGGGTAATCCTCCTGAGGGTGGGAGCTTGGATGTTGTAGCTGCTCTCAGCACCTTCTGTGGAAGCAGAAGAGGATCTTCAGTTTAAACTCTTCTGTTCATTAAAATATAAGTGTGTAACATCTCTGAAGCAGCCATTTCCAGTAGGACTTCTATACTCGAGAATAACTGCAAGAGGTTGAGAGCCCAGAGGAGCTGGCGAGCAGTCCCTTGGCATCCCCTATCTGCCCGCGCTGCTGCGTGATGTGTTCGGCTCACAGCTGAAATTGCTGCCAAAGCTGTGAATGCCCCAGTTTCTGTAATCAAAGCTTCCCAGAGGTCTGCGTCCCACCGCCGATGCCGAGGAAAAGCAGGTTGTGTAATAGCCAGCTCTGTTTAGTTGCTCACATTCCGGGAGGGTTTACATTCGAGAGCAGGCAGAAGAGCCCAGCACCGTCAGAGGGCCGCCTGCAAAAGCCGCCGCACTGCCCATAGCTGCCGAAGGTCGCAGCAGGGCCCAGGTGGGATCTGCTGCTCTTGCACAGGATCTGTTGGAGATTACATGTGAATTACTGTAATCAGAGCCTCGCAGCTCAGAGCTCTGCCTGGGAAATCCAATTGGAAATTCACATGCTAATCCAGAGGGCTCATCCAAAGAATTCATTTACATTCCTCTACTACCTTTTATCCCGGAGGACCCCTTTAGTTCGCAGTGTGATGTTTCCATATACAATGGGTTTTTATTCTCTACTGGCTTTCACTGTACAAAGCGGAAAAAAATAGGAAATGAAAATAAGAAAAAAGGAAACTCACTAAAAAATATTTGACTTAGACCCTGGGAAAAAGCACAACACAGGTGTGAAAGCAGTGCTAGAAACAAAGTGCTTGTGGCCCCTCAGAGGCATGAGCTTTGCCTGCTCACAGGTATGTCCCCTTTGCTAAGAGTGAGGAAAGCTGAATGAGACCTTCAGCCAATTGCCACCTCCCAGGGATTCCCCTGCCAAGGGGAAAGGAACAGAACTGCTCTCTGCATTGAAAGGGCTCCAGGAGTGGGCAGCTGCTGCTCTGAAGGGCAGTTTCCAAATCTCCAGGATGTGACTATTTTTTTAGTAAAGCTTTAGGGTTAAATACCCTCAGGGATGACCATTTGCAAGGCTCTTAGGAGAAAGGGAACACCTCCATTCAGTTACCACAGTCCCAAAAGAGATGGGCTGAAAGGATGCAAAGGGGGTGTGTTTTGGCAGAGCGCCTCTGATTGTCCCTGGGATTGCCTCTTGGCCAGGATGCCCAATTTGCTGCCGTTACTTGCTGGATGGACCTTTCCTAGTGAGCTGGCTCCTTGTGCTTGTCTGGTTCCACCTCTGCTCCTCCCAATGCATTTTTGCTACATGTGAAAACATGGTTGGTGGGTAATCAGCAGATTATTCTCATTATATCTATTACATTCCTAAGTGTCAATGTCTCCTGTCTGGACTGTATAATGGAAGTGACAGGAGCACTGCAGGAGTGGGAAGAGCTAAACTAGGGGCTTGCAGCATAAAGATTTGCCCAAAGAGGGAGAGATATTTTGTGACAAAGCAAGGAAATGAATTCCCACATAACGGCCAAGCCAGTGGGATATTCTGCCAAACCAGGGGAGAAAAAATAGTGACTTTGCAATGTGATTTGTGACTCAAAATACTCCTGGCAAACAAGCAAATAGCATTTTCCCAGTGACGCTGGGGATGAAATGCCCATTTTTGCCAGTGTTCATTAAATAGAGTGTGCGTAAAGGAAAAAGGCTTGAAGAAACAGTCCTGCTCCAAATAAGGAGAGCACTAAATATAGTGGAGGCAGGGGACTAAATAGGAATATTAAGAAAGACAAGATAAAAGCAGATACTAGAGACAGCTTTTGGTGTTGAGATTTGTGAGGCTTGGAGCCTCTTTCATGGGAAAAGGGCTAGAAGCTGCATCACCTGGGACCAAGCATCTTTTGGCTCCCATGAAGGAGAGCCGGATTTGATAAGCCAAGAGGGTTTTGAATTCTGCATCTGACACACAGAAGGATAAAGCACTCACAGCAGGGGTGTTATCATTCTGTATCATGGAGAAGAGCAGCATCATGTTGTCCCCTTGATGGGATCCATGGGTTTCCCAAGGGTTCCCTGTCACACTGCAGCTGGGGTTGCTAGGACAAGGCAGTTCGTCCCATACAGCAGCACATGCCTCTTGCCTCCCAGTGTGAGCACAAGTCTGAGAGAACATCCTGGACATACTGGCTGTGGTGTGCCCCTTCACTTCCATGAGTATATAGGAAGACCAGAGGCAGCTGTGAACTGCAGGGCAGGGACACAGACTCTTGCAGGTGAGAGGTCCTGACCAGGGGCAGTATATGCAATCCACTGCTGCAACTACAGCCGTGGTGCCTCCTCCAAGAAAGCCTTCAGATCAGAGCAGACAAGCCCTGTGACCTGACCATTATTTGGAGCTCAGCACTACTGATCAATACATTTCAGAAGAGCTGAGCCGGTTGCAAGGAAAGGGCGCCAGGAAGATTACCTGGGTTTAATGAGATGTGCTTCCTTTCCCCATGCCACAGTGTGCAGAAGGAAGTTCTTTGCTGTTTGTTTTTGAGGGCAGGGAGGTCTGTGTCCAGGCAGCATCTCTCAGTGCTGGGGAATTCACTGTACTGCAGAGCCTTTGCTACTTGCTACTCATTGCAGGCTTTACTAAACGGAGTGGAAAAGTTCAGTCTTGGGTGACAACGTTTCACAGATCAAGGGAAGAACTTGTGGTTTTATCCAGGATGAGGTCAATCCAAAGCAGACAGACAGAGCTAACCTGCTGCATTCACATGGGAAATATATCCAGGACGTGAGGGGCTTTGTGATTGCAGATGCATTTTCCCATGGCAGATGCGTTACCTGGCACACAGCTCCAGTGCACCCACCCACCTCTATCCCATCCACATTTGCTTTCCCAGCCCTGCATTGATGCACCTGCAAATCCTCTTGCACTAGCCCCTTGCCCCAATCTGTTTTGCTGTAATAACTGGGACATGTGGGATTTCTCCATAACTCAGACTGAGTAGGTATTCTGTGTTAAAATTGGGCATGCAGCTTGCTTGGCTCATACAGATCAGTAGATCTTAATTTAATAATTCCAGTTTTTACTGGTTTTGACTGTTTTGGACACATGTACTCATAACTACCCTCCTTTAAAATGCTTGCCTAGAAATACAATCCCACATCCAAGAACAGCACATCCAGCTGCTGATATGGCTTCAGCTGAGTGGTCCCAGTGCTGTGGAGAGCCAGAGGCTTAACAAGGAGAGTAGAAGCAGTGAGTCACATTTCTGCCCTCGGTGCTGGGCTGCATTTGCTGCTGCTTCTCCCTGACTGCATGGACTCTGTGCAAGCTGTGATGTGCTGCTGTCATGGCTTTATGTTCGTGGAATCCCACAGCAGGCATAGGCTGCCATAGAACAGCTACAGCTTCTTTGGGTAACCTGGTCCAATGTCTCACCACCCTCACAGGGAAGAACTTCTGCCTAAGAGCTCATCTCAGTCTCCTCTCTGGCAGGTTAAAACCCTTGTCCTGTCCCTACAGGCCCTTGTCCAAAGCACCTCTCCAGGTTTCCTGTAGCCCCTTGAGGCACTGGAGCTGCTCTAAGGTCTTCACTTGTATGTTGTTCTGTTGGCCACAAGTCTTTGAGTGTGACCATCCAGCCAATTCCTCATCCACTGAGTGGATGCTGCAAGTGAGTGTTTTTTAAGATGTGATATGAACACTGGAAGCCAGTTTATTCTACAGGATGGACTTGCCTTTCACTGCATTTCCCTGACCGTTTTCCCACCAAAATCCTAACAAAAGGCTTTCCTGGGACATTCTGCACATGCTCAGTTATAGCATCCACTCCAGTCCCAGCTCGCATTTCCTGTACCTATTGATAACAGCACTTGGCAGAGATAAAAGGAGACAGTATTTTTTTTGCAAGAGACTACTCCAGTGTTGGCAGCATCTAGAATTCAGATTAATTTCAAGATTTATTTCTTTTAATAACACTTTAAAGTTTCATTTTCCTTGCCTGCTCTTTTTTGTACCTGTGAGATTCGCTAGGGTCGCAATTTAAGCTTTTTCCACCAACCAGCATATCCCAAAACACCCTCTCTTGAGGGTTTCCCTCTCCTTACCTTCTTTTTCTGCCTTAATGAAAGTCACAGTTGTGAATCCAGGACTTGATTCTTGTGGAAAGAAAAAGCAAAACAAAACAAGGTAAAAAAAATTATATTTTAAATTATACATTAAAAATATATGTAAATAAAAAATCTCTATTAAAAATGTATTTTAAAAGACAAAATTATATTCATGAGCTGGAAAAAAAATGAAAAATTAAGCCAACAAGAAACAACAGCAATAATAAGCCTGACAAGCAAGCAAATAAGCTGTAAAAGCATTCTGAACTAATTTCTTGTTATCTGTCAGCCTTACTGTGCTGCTCCATCAGGGATACAGGGTTTCATTTTCCCATACACTGAACCCACAACAATTCCTCCTGTGTACCACTCTGGATTTGATTAGGTTATCTTTTGGCCCAGAGACAGAAAGAGGGAGATCTTTTATTAAAAAATCAAAACAAAAAAGGAAAGAAAGAAAAAGGAATCCTTTATTAGAGAATCTTAGAGAAGTGCTCATCAGTCATGCCCAGCAGATGCTGGAGTCCTGCCTCATTTATTTTCCTCCTCTTTGTATCTGGAGGCCTGCTGGTCCCTGATGCTTTCCCCATTGGGCTGTCTCCTGTTGCCAGCCACCCTTTATCTCCACATGGCCCCAAGCCACAAGCAATTCCACAGCTGAGGCTCTGCCCTTGGCCATGCCAGTGTCCTTCAGCATGGGGTACACAGACAGCATCTGAATGCTGTTGCTCAGATCAGTTTGTATAAAACAAAGGCAGATGCTGGGTAGGAATAACTGAACTTCAGATGTCTCCGGTATAGCAGTCTTCATCTGAGTTCTTTACCCTATGAAGCCAGGCCAAGAGAGCTGGGCTGGTTCAGCCTGAAGAAGGCTCCTTAAGGGGAGACCTGAGAGCAGCTCCAGTGCATAAAGGGGCTTTGGGCAAGGGTCTGTTGGGACAGGCCAAGGAGAACGGCTTAACCTGCCACAGGAGAGACTGAGATGAGCTCTTGGGCAGAAGCTCTTCCCTGTGAAGGTGCTGAGGCGCTGGCACAGGGTGCCCAGAGAAGCTGTTGCTGCCCCATCCATGACAGTGTTCAAGGCCAGGTTGGATGGGGCTTGGAGCACCCTGCTGCAGTGGAAGGGTGCCCTTGCAACACCAGCTGTAAGACTAAGCTTGTCGTTGAAGAGCTGAATGCAGAGTTTCCAGGCCCTGGTTATAGTACTCTTGTACTGCACCTCAATGTCCCACTCCGCCAATTGTGTGATGTGAATATGGCCCATGCATGAGAGCTCGTACGTTCCTTGGTTCAAAGACCTGGTTTCTCACTCTTCCTGGATAGACCCAACAGCTCCTGCCCTCCCAAGGAATGCTTTTCTAGCAGATCCCTATGCTAAAGTGATGTATGAAATAGGCATCTTGCAACTTATTTCTTACAAAAAGCCCATTTACATGCTTCATAAACCCCACAACTCTGCAAAAAGTACCCAGAGGGGTGATGTACAGCCAAGCCTTCAGACATCACCACATCTGCTCAGAGAAGAATTAGCAAGACCTCACCAAACTGAAGATGATTTTCAGTGTGTAAGACAATCTCCAAGGAAATACATCACATTTATGTACAAGTTACTGAGACACTTCAGAGGAGCTTATTACAGTAAAAAAGGAGGCTCCCACCCCTTCCACTGTACATTTCTTTCTCACTCACGCAGTTCTGAGCTGAAGTCCATGAAGAAAAATGATGGTCAAAGGCAGATGTATATGGCTGTAAACAGTTACAGCCTATACCAAGAGAAGATTATGGCACAGAATTATTTTCCCTAGACTTTTTCTCTGTATGTTTCAAACAAAGCCTCCCCTGGGAGCAAACTTTCTGTAGACCAAGAAATAGCAACTGGCACCAAGTCTGTTAGTGCAGT
Source organism: Psilopsiagon aymara (assembly GCA_024733675.1). Taxonomy (NCBI): domain Eukaryota; kingdom Metazoa; phylum Chordata; class Aves; order Psittaciformes; family Psittacidae; genus Psilopsiagon; species Psilopsiagon aymara. Next base: position 15,300 of record JANRGW010029816.1, read on the forward strand.
AAATGTAAAAATACCTGAAATCCGTCAGTATCTCTTCACAATTGCTATGACCCCTGTGTGCAAAGCAGATCAGAACCCCAGGATCCCACATGTGCCAATGCCAAATGTGACATGCACTATCTCATATACCAGATGTTCTCCCATAAGATCTTAGGCTGAGGTCAAGCGGTAGCTACCAGAATGAACTCACACAAGCAGTCCATAAAGCCCAGGTAAAACCAGTTATTGCTATGAGAACTTTTTTTTTCACAGAATGACTCCATCATCTTTGACCTCCCTGTCCCACTCTTCAGGAGAGACTGAACCTTCACAAGGAACTAAGATTTCATAGCTCTACTGATGATTGACAATCAGGGAAGCAATGGAAATGCTGCATTTTCAGCTTGTTCCTATCGACCCTTTCCTGTAATACAAATGGCAATGACTCTTTCTGCTCTCTGCTCTGCAGAGGCTAATAGCCTGTGACACTGTTCCCTGCCAACCTCCTCTCTCAGAGGGGTTTCCTACCTTTTCATCTCTGCACTTTCCGAACTTTCTCCTGCCAGAGACTCTTGTGGCAATACAAGAGTCCTAAATTCTTCTCATTTCCCACCTATGTTTTAATGCATACTCTTTGTACCTCAGTTTATGCTTTGTACCGCCAAATTGTCCATCCCGTGTCCCCCTCTCCCTCATATAAAAAAACTTTATTCTCATGAAAAAATGAGACTGTGTCATCACATGCTGCTGCCCAAACACCATTGCTTGAACTTGCAGATGTATTTCTATTCAAGCTAATATGGAACTACTGGGGAGGGTGAAGGGGGGTAGTGGTTGCTGATTTAGGGTTTTTCTTTTTTCTCTTTGAAAAGAATCCATTTCATTCAGTGCCATTTCTCAGGCCAAACATGAGATTTCTTCTCAAACTGAAGGAAAAGGTTGCTTTTCAGGCAGCCTCTATTCAGGGCCCCTGCTGGATCTCTAGGAATAGAAGTTCAATTTTTCACAGTCCATGTCACAGAAGTAGGATTTTTAACTGCATTTCTTCCACTCCAGGTATGTGTACTGCAATCCACTCACTCAGCCAACCGCCCTGCTCTGGGTAATGGTATTTATTCCAGCTGAGCAATTCCACAAGGATAAAATGATGGACTTAAATTGAGGTCATCTGTTGCAAATCCCTGTGTCCTAAATTTTCCAGAATGACAGAAATCCATTTCAGCCAGTATTCCATGTTGGTTATCACCATTAACAAAACTTACTGATGGAAAGACTAGATTAGTCCAGAGGAAAATGACTAGAGATAACAGCCAAGATCTCTGTCAAAATCATGTGTGGTAAATGGGAGGTGACACTGACAGTGGATGTAACTGAAGTTGGTGGGTTAAAGTTGAAGCCACCCAATATCAGAGTGGGCAGTATCCCAGCGGCATCTTCTCTGGCTTATACACTAAGTTCCTTATAGCAAAAAACCAGCCTCTGATAGAAATCCCTGCTAAGAAGGTTGTTTCCATGCATGGGAAGAGCAACCCTCCTCTGGAAGAGACTTACCCAGAGTGGTGCATGCCTGGCAGAAGGGGAGGCTGGAGCTTGCAGCTCAGCACAGACTGATAAGGTGGGTGAGCAGCCACCTACAAAGAGTTGCATCTGGCAGCAATGAACTTCCTGGGGTTTGGTGGGGACTGGGCAGAGTTTGTTGCAACTCTCACAGTCACTGAGTTGCCTAAAAACCTGGCAGGACACAGATAAAATGCTTCTGTGTCAAACCCTTGTGCAGTTTTCAGTATCACAGTGGAGCAAGGAGGAGGCATAATGTGCCTACTGTAGCCAGGAGGATGAGTGTGCAGGGTAAGGGTGGTACACTAAGCCTTCTTAAACCAGCTCCTTTTTCATGGGCTATATATGAAATTGAATGGGAGGAGCTGATTTTCAAGTGAGTATTGCCTTGTGCATTGGGATTGCTGACACACTTTGTCCCTGACACGGGCAGTGGAGCTCCAGTATGGCATTCCAGACTCACAGCCATGCCTGGTGGGTGCTTGTGTGTGATGGGAGGTTGCTCCTCTGCTTGCCATAGGATTACTTGGTAGTTTGATTCAGGTTCTCTTTTTGCTTATTGACTATCTAGGGACTGTAAGATAATCCTTTGGCAACTTCAATCCCTCTGTACTTCGGGGGTTGTGATACCTTGAATGACCTGCCCAGAGCCTTTGATCATTTTAGCAAGAAGGCAACAGCCTGAACTGGATTGTGAGGCTGGTCCTTGTGGTTACAAGCTCAGCAAGCAGAGCCAAAGCCCCACTTGGAGCCTGGTTAAAATGAGACTCTTGGTCTTGTGTAGTCTCTACAGGCAGAGAAAATGTGAAAATATTCACAACCAAAAGACAACTCCAAGGAACTTCTCCCTGAAATACATCCTAGATTTCTGTTTTCTTAAAGTAGAGCAGATTACCAGTAGGAAATGGGATTAAATTGGGCCATGTTAGAAGTTCACCTCTTTCAGACAAGAAGAGCCAGTACAATGTCAGAGTCTGACATTGGGTCATGTTGAAATTGTCATGATTGCATCTAAAAACATTCAAGCATGTCAGGCACCTGCATAAGTACAAGGTGTTAATATCGGAGTAAATTAGAGTAAGAAACCCAGAGGAAGCTTTTCAGCCCACTTCAACACAAAAGTGCAAGCTTCATTTGTGTGCACAGTTATCCCAGTTCCATGTCCAAAGTGCCTAATTAGCCATTTGCAAGGACAATTACTCAATTTGCATGCATGTCCATGAATATTCCACAGGCAATTTGCACCTCTATTTACACATTTGGGGATGTTTTTTTAAAGAGCTTAGCCCTCAGCTACCGATTTTGAGTTACTTACGCGTGCTTTGTAGAGAAATTGTTCAGTATTGTAAAACTCCTGAAGTGTGATGGATCTTGTCCCTCAATTTTTCTCCTCTACAGCAGAGAAGAAGCTGTCTGTGATATAAGGTTATGGCAGATGTCACCAGATGGCACTCTTACATTGATTCTTTCTCATTATTTTTCTGTTTATTGTGGTGTTATGTATGAGCAAATGTTCAGTATTGAAGTGACATGCTCTGTAGTGGAAATCAGTTCATAGGTTTGGGTTAGAGGTAGTTGGTATTGTGGAAAACTCAAATGTTCCTCAGGAGCTGACCATGACTGAATTGTAATTCCTGGAAGAAGTTGTTGTGTAGACCCCAGAATTTCTTTGTGGGTGTTCCTCTTTTCATGCAATAAGATACTGGTGGCACTCAGAATATAACTAAAATCTTACGTTGCTGATCTCTCCCTGGAAGCTGGCCACAAGGGCTCACTGTGGGGACATGATACTGGTGGCAAAATAAGCTAATCGTACAAGAAGGAAGAATAAAATTGTCACCAGCACTCATCCAATGTTAAAAATGAAAGACAGACTGAAAGAGTAATTTTATATCCTGGTGTATGAAAGCATTAATACTGGGGCACAATACAGAAGGTTTTCTCTCCAGTATGCCAATGGTTTAAATATTAGTTCCTAATTCTCATGATGGTATTTCACCCAAGAAAGTTCGGTTTGGTTTTTTTTCCATGTCTCAAAAGGGAATAGTTAGACAAAGACATGAATCATCTCCAAAATCAGCCAGGAGGACCTCCAAAATATCAAGAAGATTGTTCTGAAATAAAATATGCCTTAGAGAAGGTGAAACAATAGATCAAAAAATATTACTCATGACATTCAACAGAATGTATCCAACATGCTCCTAGGAGTTAAAATGAATCCTCACAAAAGAAGGTAAATCCCCCTGTTTGTTTTCTTCTGATTGCTTCTAGAGTTCTATTGCTTGAAGCCAGCAAAATCTATACTCCCCACTCTGGGATATTGATTCAATAAGACATGGGACATCCTTGCCATAGAGAAACATGTGAGACTGAAAGGTAACAAAAAAGTTAACAGGCATCATTTACAAACTTCTGATGTGGCTTCTGTGGGAGCAGTGCCTCAGTGGCCCCTTGGGCACACTGTGGGCAAGAAATCCTCTTGGCATGGAGAACCTCGTTTTATATTCCTTTTCAGACCTTTTACTGTTGTTGTTTTCTGCTTAGAGTAAGGCTGCCTGCTGGAACCATATCGATCTGTGAGCATCAAACACTTATATAAAACTCAAATACGAACTCAATATTAAAATATTCCTCACTGGACATTCTCTTTTTGGTTTATGCTGTCCCACTTGATGTCCATGAGCTGAGACTGCAAAGTAACTCCACTTATGCAGATTGTCAGTACTATTTCTACTGGCAAGACATTTCTACTGCAACACAAGTGCCACAATAGCTCTTGTGCATCTCCTCTTCCACCAGTGAGAGAAGGGGTCTTGCCATGCACTTCAGTCCCAGCCTTGACCTTCTGGAAGTCTGTAAAAAGGTGGGGAAGGCTGTAGAAAACACAGTGATTCGAAGACTAAAGAAAATGCCTTACACAGAGTGATTTCAGAGCTCAATCTGTTTGGCTTATTAGGATGAGGACAGGGAGGTGATGCGGTTGTGCAAGACAGGTGACCTTGAGTGGGTTTTTTTCTCCTTCTAGTAGGGAAAGACATCTCTAAGAGAGCTTGTTCAAGTGCAGACAGTGGGGACTCGGCTGACAGAGGATTTAGCACGGGCTATGAAAGCCTAGCGGGAGGCATATACTGCAATGACACCTACAAACTCTGGAGTACAGCTGCAGGCATTTCATGAATACACTGCTCAGATGCGGTCACAAAAGCAAGACTGGTGCAAATGTAATAAAAGAGTTTGTCATTCCAGGAACGAGGGGCAGGTCCCTTGGCAATGAATGCACCAGGGACCCTGAGGGAGGCAGGGTGCAGTGCCCAGATGGTCAGTCTAGGTCAGCCTGTTGCCTGGAGTCTCTGGTGGTTTGGATTCAACTCCTCAGAAGCAGAATCCCTTATGCCTGTCCCCAGCTGGTAGGCTCAGGATCTGTTCCAGGTTCACAGGTTCAAATGAGTGATCTGGGACATCCTAGTCTCATAACAGAATGAGAGCTTTGGAGTTTTTAACTACTAATGCATGCAGGCATACACCACACTAAACAGTCAGCTATTGTTCTGCTGTCAGGCTGGACGTGTTCTCCAAAGTGAAGTCTTTCAGGCTTGTTATAGATTCAGACATCTCTTCATCTGGATGTTGCCTGGGGTCTTGGAAATAATTATGTCTTTCAGTAAGAACATAATTCTTAGGTGAATAAAAATCACTCAGCACTTTAATGAGACCATTACATTTAGTTTCAACTATCTTACCCTCTTCCACAAGGTCTTTCAGTAGGAGAAACAGCTTTGATCCACCTCCTAATAGAAACATGTCATGCACCTTGAGTTATGGATTCATTTCACTCTCTCCCAACAAACTCTGCAGCTTCACCTGCACTCTGCCCCTGGTTCTCCTGAAGGAGGTCTGTGCTCTTCCTCTTCCTTTGCTTGATGCTACTCCTGGGACAGCCCCTTCCAATGAAGCTGTAGTCTCTGAAGGACCTGAAGGATGAAGAGGCCCTCTCAGCACCTGCTCTGCACTGAAACAATTATGTTCCTAAAATAAGAGACTGATTTAAACTGCAGTGGCAAAGAGAGAGCATTCATGAACAGCTCTATCCAAGGCAATGCACAACAGAAGGACCTGCTGGAAGTGCTCCAGCCCTTGAGCCACTGAGGCAGGAATGTGCTGCAGCTTGTAAGCACCAGTTAACCCTTTGCAAACAATGTATTCTTCCAGCTGCAAATGAATTCTGATAATCAGATTATTTTTCTATGCATAAATTTAGAGCCATGCAATCTTAGAATGGTTTTGTGTGGAAGGGACTTTAAAGCTCATTCAATTCCAACTGCTGCCATGGGCAGGGACCCCTTCCACTGGAGCAGGTTGCTCTAAGCCCTTGTGTCCAACCTGGCCTTGAACACTGCCAGGGATGGGGCAGCCACAGCTTCTCTGGGCACCCTGTGCCAG
>JANRGW010029819.1:0-23513 GCA_024733675.1 Psilopsiagon aymara
TCCCTCTCTGGGGACATTCAAAACCCGCCTGGATGTGTTTCTGTGTAACCTGCTCTTGGTGGCCCTGCCTTGGTGGGGGGTTGGACCTAGGTGCTCTTTAATGTCCCTTCCTACCCAAACTATTCTATGGCTCCCTCAGGGAAACCAGCCCTGAGACTGCCTGAGCACACAGGGCCAAGATAATGCTTAAAACAGGCCTGGCAGCTCCAGTAGCTCCAAACAGCATCACAGATGTGCACAGAAACAAAGCTAAGCAGCAAAAAGCCACATCCAGCAGAGACTCTACAAGTCCTGCACACGGCTCACCTGCTGTTTCAGAGGTGTGCACTAATTCAGAAGTCGCTTGTGCTGGCACAAGGCCGAGGCACGCCTGCTATTGCAATGGGGCTCCCATCTTTGTGTCTCTCCTCACGTAACAGGTCCTCTGCATTCAACAGCAGGCATAGCAGCCGCCTTTTGCCATTTGTCCTACTTGTTGCCATGCCTTGATAAACAGTCCTGGGATGAACCTGCTGCTAACTGGAAGAAATGAAACATTAATATTCCCAGAAGGATGCAAGAGTTACAGCAGAGGGCAAGGATGCTGCGGAAGAGGTGAATGGGCAGCTGAGCCAGTCCCAGTGAAACTGCCTCTAGGATACTCCCACCCTTCCGGCTGAACAGCACAGTCAGCTAATAGCCAATTGCTTCGTCATTGGCACTTGCTGCAGGCAAGTGCCAGCTTTTGTCAGTCCAACGATGATTTTCTCTGCCACACGCTCCAGAGCAGATGAGTGAGCTCCTAGAAACCGATCCCAGCCTGACAAATGGGAAGAAGAGCGAGGATCCCTGGTGCTGTTCAAGGCTGGGTTGGACAGAGCCTTGGGTGGCATGGTTTAGTGTGAGGTGTCCCTGCCCATGGCAGGGGGGTTGGAACTGGATGATCTTAAGGTCCTTTCCAACCCTAACTATTCTATGATTCTGTCAGTCTTCAGGTTCTCTGCACTAGTGTTGGAATCCAGGAGCCCAGAGAAATCAACCCATCCTGAATCCCCAAAACTTCACTTACCACATTACAAGGACAGAAGATTTAAATAGCACATCTAGGTAATCTCATCCTTGTCTGATGTCATTCCACTGGCACACTCTGGATTATATTGTTACTTATGCTGCCCACAAGGACAAGAGATGGTGGAGGAGGGATTTCCTGTCCTTCATAACTGAGCAGGAACACCAGTGGATAAAGACCTCACCATTTCACCTACTGGTCCACTGACTGCCATCTGCTGCTTTAACAGCTGCTCTGAAACAAGACGATAGGTTGTCCTCAAATAGTTCACTTGGGCTTCTATGATATCAGCAGAAGTCTTCCTTCTCCTATCAGTAACCTTAAACCTAACAAGAGGGCCACAAATTTTGCTACCTGCTCCTGTGCTCCAGGAGTACCTTCCGATTTGCCCACTGCATTTGTTTCCACAGACCCCTGCACACTGTTGCAGACGTGGTCAAAGGAGACATTCCGGGAGAACTTTCTGGGATCAAGAGGTATGCAGACATCATCAAAAGCACAGGAGAAACAAAGGGAACATCCACAGCAGTCACCTGAATTCTTCTTTTCATTACCACGCATATTCACCTAAATGACTCTCATTCAGGAAAGGCTTTAATAGAACCAAGATGTCTTCATGGGCCTGTACAAAACACATGCACCCCCAATCCAGCCTCACAAAATGGTCTAAAAGCTTGTATTTACAGCCTTTGGAGAAGGGTAGGCTGTTCACTAAAGGATTAGATAAGGCTTGACAAAGATGGAGTAATGTGGGCATGCTGTGCCTTAGAAAACTCTTGCAATACAAGAACCCAAAACATCCCTGTAGGCACTTTCAGTTAGAAAAGAGCTTTAAAAAGAAGGGGGGAGCAACTGCAAACAGGTTTGGCAAAGCACACTGGTCACAGATGGATACGGGACAAGATTACAAGAGTGACCGAACAGCAGTGTGTCTCAGATACCCCTGAACAGATAGTGCTTTTACTGGTGAGATCTGTGGGACTCTCAAAACAGATACTTTCTCCTTTTATCTCGTGCAGGAGCAGTAGCCCAATTCTTTCCCTTTTGAGAGCACCGAGGCACTGCCAGCAGGCAGACTTCCACACCATTGCGTTACAGACATCCAAGGAAACCAGGACACAGTAGCATTGCTTGAAGGGCATCTATTGCAAAGACCTTCCTCAGCAGAAGAGCATTATAGGGCACACCTTTGCTTTCATAACCAATTTGGTCAGACAATTTGTCAGTCACATCCTTGGCAAGAGGCAAACACCCAGAGAGCAGTTCTTAAACACTTCCTTTGCACCCTGAAGTTAAGTAATTCCTACACTTCCACCTGCCTGCACTGAGCTCTGGAAATCACAGTCACAGCAGTGATGGGGGCTGCTACTATCAGCAATTTCAATCGGGTACTCAGGGAAAGCTCTACTCCTTAGAGTACTCCCAGAGTAGGCTGGAAAGCTCTTCATGAGTAGAGAGGAAGCAGCAGAAAAGGTGTAAAAAAAATCAGAGAATGGTTTGGGTCAGAAGGGACCTTAAAAAGCTCATCCAGTTCCAACCCCCTGCCATGGGCAGGGACACCTTCTACTAGAGCAGGTTGCTCCAAGCCCCATCCAACCCAGCCTTGAACACTGCCAGGCATGGGGTAGTCACAGCTTCTCTGGGCAGCCTGTGCCAGTGCCTCATCGCCCTCACAGGGAAGAACTTCTAGGTAGTATTTAATCTAAATTTACCCTCTTTCAGTTTTAAACCCTTCCCCCTTGTCCTGTCACTACATGTCCTTGCTTTCCTTGGGAAATAGCATCATAGCACTGCCAAACTACTTGGAATTGAGGGACCAGAACACACAGGCATGGGGCCTTCTCCAGCAACCCGGTATTGTGCTCAACTCTGAATTTACAGCAACCTATAAAACACAAACACAATTACAAAGCTCCCCACTGTGCCCATTTAAACACAGCTAAGCGTAGGTGTGGATTTACATTTAAAGAAACAACCCACAGGAGAGAAGGCACAGCAGGGCCAGCAGCCACATGGCATGTTTAATTCCAAGGGAAGAACACCTGACTGCTACATGCAGACTGACAAATAAATAAACCCAAGTATATGCTCTGCCTTCTCTATTTAAGACTGTTAATTACACCATTATGGGCACCCTCTGTTAGGGGACTCTCACAAATCTTCTTGGGAAGAGAGCCAAACTGCCTTGTGCAGGAACACTTTTAGGATGGGATGAGGGTTTGGTTTCAGCATGAGTCAGAGCTCAGGTCTTCACAGCAGCTGAGCGAGAAGCAACTGTCAGAGCTGGGCCTATAATGAGAAGAGAAGCACGCTCAGGAGAAACACGTTGAGAAGAGTGGAATAAAGCACACAGGAGAATTAGCCCAGATCAAGTCAGAGTAAGTTTATTCATGTGAGATCAGCTTGGACATGGTCAGATTGAAAACCCTTCTAAACTGAGCACCTTGAGGAAACACACAGAACTAAAATCCTAGGACAACTGCAGCAACAACAGCAACAACAACAGCAACAACAACAAAATCCTGCAGTCACAGGCATGCCTCGGTAATTGAGGGTGGCCTCACAGCATCACCATGAGCTGCTGGGCAGCCTGTGCTTGCAGCACTCACAACACATCTGAGCTTCTCAAGAGGGGACAGAACTGTTTACAGGAAACCATTTGTTACAGGGGCCTGGCCTCTCCTCCCCCGTCCCCGTCCGGTCCCTTTCCCACCCCACCTTTCATCAGAAGCTTATCTTGTGCCCAGACGGCGAGCAAAGAGCTCATCCAGGTTGGAATTTGAAACCACGGATTCTCAGACACTGTGGCTGGGGCAAACGGTGCCACCATCAATTTTAGAACTAAGTTTCAGGGAGTTCTGATTCTATTTGTACAGGGGCTAATGAGTAGCTTGGGATGTGAACACTAACCCCAGGGCATAATTCTAAGAACAGGATGATAGATTCTCAGTCTCCTGCTCTAATTATACAGGCAAAAATTGGAATGGGAATGAGAAGAGACAAGAACAGGATTCAAGTCCCCTGTCAGCTTAATGGCATCGTTTTCCCAAGCACTGATTTTTTTGGAAGGTTAGCAAAAAAAATGCAAGAATCACCTCCGCCAAGAAAGAAAGAAAGAGACCCTCAAAAGAAAAGTATAAAATGGGGCAACTGAGTTTCACCGTAAGCAAAGCTGTGCACAGAGCCCTCACTGCAGAAGAAGTCACTAAGCAACCGTTCAATACAGTAAAACCTTAAGGCACTAATAATGTTCCACTCATTACAATCAACACGTGACTAAACATTTACATTCATGACTTTAAAAAACAGTAAAATTAAATCACTGTACATTTTGAAAAGGCATCTTTTCCCATTTAAAAAGTTTCAGCTCCAAGAATTTTCCTGCCCTCTGCCCCATCCAGTCACTGCTGACTAGTTACATGGAGTATTTGATCAGATGTTCTGCTGGGTAACACGTGCCTATCCCACTGAAACATCCCAAGGCAGAAGCAGAAAACAATCTGTTGAGAAGTTGACCAATGCTCCCATTAACATCACCAGCAAATGTCAGAGGTGTCAGTGGTCACCCTGCTTACTGCAGTACTGCGTAATACTCAGATACCACCATATTGAGTGGAGTCAGATGGTTTTAGTGCTGACTTGTATCTAACCTTTCTCTTCAAGATAAAACTGAAGCTTTAAAACCCTAGCAGAGGTGCGTGGGGGAAAGACAGCAGTACTTGCTCACTGATACTATTCTCAGTCTTTATCCTGGAAGCCCTTGTCTGAGAGCAGCCAGGTCCCTTAAATTCCTTTAATTCCCTTCTGGTTCTCCTTTGCTGGAGATGAGCAATTCCCAATGAGTATGAAATCAGTGACACCAGCTTCCTTCAGAGGGTCCCATTTTGGTCAGTATTGATTAGAGTTTAAATAACAAAGCAGTAGTGAAAGTATTTGTGTCCCATTACTGCTCCCCAAAGCCATTCAAGGATCCTTTAGACACAAAGGATCTATTAAGGCTTTTTGTCAGGGATCATAGTAAAGTATTGCACACTATTTGTCTGCTTAAACAGTTAAAAACTGAAATCTCATTTCCAAGAGATTAGTAATATCATCACTATTCTTAAAAAATGCTAAAAACCAACATGGAGGTTAACTTTTCCATGTGAATCTACTGGAACATGTGACAGTTAGTAGCTAGGAATAGCAGAGGTCTGTCTGTGCAGAGATTTAGCAACAGCATGTTTTATACAACTGGACAGCGCCAATTCCAGATCATTATTTTTGACCTTTCTAAAAGCTAAAGTGGATCATAAATTTAGTCTACCCATGAAATGTACTGTACGATTTCACCAGCACAACAGAGTATCAAAATTCATTGCAAGACCACTTCTCCACTGTCAGTCTTAAACAGCTGACCTTTGGTCAGGACATTCAGAAATAAATAAGGGTATAGCAGTGAGACCACCCAAAAGAAGACCCTGGTGTGACTGCTGACATGGCAGAGTCTGGCAGGCTGGGACAATCCACAGTCCTCTCGATTGTCTGGCTTAGGTCAGCAGCTCCACGTGTGGTCTCAGGATGGGTATTTGGTACTCCATTACTGAGGGTGCCAAAGGCAGGTCCATCAAGTCTTGCAGAGCAGTTCTGGATTAGTCCAAACCTGGAAGATGTAACAAACAAGTCTCCCAGGGTTCGGACTAGTGTTCCAGCTGTCAGGTCCACACAGCGGTCCTTCTGGAGGTGAGCAGAAGTCACTCTGCCAGCACTCGCAGGCGCCTCTCGTGCAGGAGCAATCTCATCTCCCTCACTATTAATGGTGAAATGAATAGGATTGTTGAGCTCGTCTGTGAAAAGAAGCATATCCAGGACAATTAGCACAGAGCAACCATAGCTGCAGCCATCCTGCCCTCCAACGTGCATTCCAGGGCTCCCCAGAAAGATACAGGCTAGGAGAAGCTATGACAAAGTGGCCCACTGGATGGGAGGACTGAGTTTGCAAGAAAGCTCATATGATTTCAGCTGTCATGATCTTCTTTCCATAAAGAAGATGAGCTCTTCATTGCCTTAGTGGTCTTCCTCCTGGCCACCTCTGCTGCTTACCAAAGTAGCCTTTACCCTTGTCAGCACAGACGCAAGAATCCTGGCACTTCCAGCAGGGAAGAACGGGTGAATTGTACAGCATTCACCACAGTGGCAATGCTGAGATGATCAGGGCCTGAAGGGTCTTCTTCCCCAGTGGTATACCAGGGCAAGGCATTTTCATTTCAGTTTTAGGATCCTCATCACTCCTTCCACTAGTCATCCAGGGCTAACAAGCACCTCAACTTCAGCTCTCTGAAAATACTAGGAGCTACATATGAAGGAGATGAAGGAGGCAAGTCATTCCTTGGAAGGCAGTCAGGTTGTGTGTGCTTTAGGAAATGCATACAGGTATTTTTAGGCAAGTATTTTTGTGTCTCTGCCACAGTCTTGATTCCTGTTGGGCAACATGAACCCAGTTGATTTAGACACCCTGAGGCAAAGGCACACCACAGACCACTTTGAGAATGGCATCAGTCTGCTGGTGCTGCAGAAACAGACTGCATGCCAAAGTCATGATTCTTAGGTTCTCACACAAACTTGCTGTTGCAAATTGAACTTTGACATAGAATTGTTAAAAAAGGCGATCTCTTACCATTAGAATGAAGAAATAGAAAACCCACATCCATCCCAGGTTCTCCTGGATCAAAGACACTAGGTACTAAATGGAGAAAGGAAAACGGAATTATTCAAACTGGGAGGATGACTTTCAGGCATTGCTCTTTCATTTTCTAGAATTTGTGGGCTGTTAACACTCCACACAGAGCTGATGACAAAACCTTCCGGCTGATCTTTTCCTGTCAGAAGAGATGACTCAGGACAGCAGCCCTTCTTGTACAAAACCCACAGTCTCAGCAAAGCGGGGATACCATCCCGAAGCTATGCAGTAACTCATAGCAGCATAAAGACAGAACTGAACTACAGTTTCAAAGGGTGACAAATTGACTCCGCTGAATACAAGGTTTTTGCACAGAACACTGGGACATAAGTGGATGTAAGTACTCTCAGAACTAAAAGCTCTAGAATGGCTTATAAATTACACAGGACATGTTTTCAAGTGCTGTGCAACCACTGCCTGGTTAACCCTTCATTGTAAGGAAGACACTTGAGACTACAGTCTGTTCTGAACTTCATTCTACTGCAATAGGACTACACAGGCTACAAAAGAAAATGTATTCCCTATTAGCAGATTTATATTCAGATGCTGTACAAGGGCCTCCCTTCTTCACTACTGGGTGTATTAGTGCGAAACAGGATCTGAATTTCTAACACGTTCACTGTGGATTTGCTGTTATTCACACACCCCCAGAATGACATTATGGTTGTCTCTGGTGAAATAAATGCAATGTTAGAATGGGAAGAAGGCGGAATTTTTCAGAACTAAAGACCCAATTTCTATGATGACGTGAGTTGGAATGGTATGTGTGGGGGAAGACAGAAACACTGTAGACAATGTAAGAACACTGAGGGTAACAGTGTGCTTTAAGATGTCCACAATGCACTGTAATTTTCCACGTTTAATGGAGCTCGGCATTTTTCCTATGAAATAAGACTGAATGATTGTATTTACCAAGCAATCAATGGCACATACAAACCCAAATCCCTCTCCAGAAAAGAAACTCGTATGCCTCGCCTGCATCCTTGGTATTTTACCAGCACTAGAGGATACCTGGAATAGAACTGACTCTGATCTTTCTACTAAATCCTCCCCTCGCCAAAGCACCACTGTGTTCTTCCACATAGTTAACACTAGTATTTGAGCAGAAGGAATGTCCCCAGTGGGCATACTGTCAGCTTTCTTTTCTGCAACAGTCTAGCCTTCAGACCTCTGGCAGCTTACTGTAAGGACTATCGAAGCAAGTGGTGCTTGATTTACAAGGTGTAAAAGACATCCACAGATAAAAAAAGGGAACTGCAAATAAGAGCGGATTTTAAACTCCATCATAAACACTGTAACATTCATAATAGGTATTCTCATTTTACTCAGTTATAACAGGTAAACTTTTCTATAAGCAAAGGTTTTGCTATTTCCTTTGACCGAAAAAAAAAAATCATAGAACCACAGAATGGATTGGGTTAGAGAGAACCTTAGTATCATGTAATTCCAAACACCCCTGCCACACGTAGGGACACCTCACACTAGACCATGACATCCAAGGTGCTGTCCAACCTGGCCTGCTTGTTGGAAAACCTCAAACAAACTCCAAAATATTTTATTGTCACTCTTTGTGAAGCTGACCTTGACTTGCTATTTAGAGTTCAGGATATGGAAGCCTCTAGAGTTCATTTGAATTATGAAAGTGCCATAACAGTAGCACTATACTTAGTTTAGTTCTCAACTAGAAGTGGTTTGCATGGAAGCTTGAAACAGGCATGTTCCCTTGGTTGTTTCTTAAATAATTCTGATTATTTAAACCAACCCTGTCTTTCTCTGTCTCCACGCTAACATCTCTAACTACAACAGACTCTTTGTCTCCTTTCCCAGACTCTATCATCCTTTGGTACCCTCACCTGGCCCACTGCAGCACCAATACTGCCTGTTCCATCCACAATTCCTGTGACTGTTGCCAGAGCCTCACTGTTGCCTTTCACCAGATCCTGGCGCCCCAGGTCAGCAGAAATTGCAGAACTGATCATGTTGGAAGGGCCTCCGATGAAAAATCCTGAAAGTGGCAAGAAAATAGCCTCAGTATAAAACAAGTGTGCAGATAAAGTCTCAACAGAACATCTTCAAAGCACAGATTTTCTACCATCAAAAGCTCAGGACAAGGATTAAGCCTAGGAACAGCGATTTCAGACTAACTGTAGGTAGACATGAACCCTCACAGCTAAAGCATGTGGTCAGGGAACACCTTGCGGACCTGGAGTACACACATAGAGGTTGCCAACAAGCACATTTTCATCCAACAGCAAAAATGAGATTATTAGTTGTGACGCACTCCGCAAGAAGTCAGGATCACCAAAGCATATATAGACAGCTGGTTTTGAACAGCATGCACATACAAACCTTCCATATGAAGCAGATTTAGACATGTTTCTGCTCTGGAATAGCAGACCCCCATGCTATAGCCTCAGTTGCCAGGGGTTCATGGAGGAGATGGAAGGCCAAAAAACCCCTCAACAGGACAGAGTTCTGAAGTAGGAGTGTTTGAAAAGAAAGGCTCTATTCATGCAGGCTAATCTTGACTCTGTAACACAGCGCAGTATGTCTGGTAGTACACAAAGCTTGTGACCTTTCACAGTACACAGGCCATCTGGGGTTTTGATACACACCCTCAAATTTGAGCTGCAGCTCAGGACTTTGCCATATATCTACTTCCTCAGATACCACTCAGATCACTGCTAGGTATTTAGACATAAATACATTTCCGTCATACTGAGCCAACACAGATCCCCTCAAATCCAAGCCATTATTCTTATAGTCTACATTCCATACCTCTCCAAGGCAGTTTTCCTACAGCTGTATTTCAAAAGTAACAGAAACTGGGCTCCAGATTTTACTCTTTCTGCAAAACCAGCAGAAATGGCAGCACACACAAATGCATTAACACCACCTGAGGCTGGCGTTACTGATTTTTCTGCAGTGTATATATATGTCTACTAGCAGTAGATGTAACAGTGGTGTTTGATAGGATACCTGTAATTGCCATGATCACAGCATTGATAGGTTTGCTGTTTGGAGAACCTGCAAGAGAAAGACCAGATGAGTGTAAACTAAAGAAATGAACTTGAGAAAGCCACTTATTTGGGATCAGAAGGAAGCACGCAAACATCCAGTTTGAAATGCCTGTTCAGTTAGCTACACAGCAACAATAACCTGTATCTGATTAGAGACTTCTAAAGAGATTAGTCTTATTGCAAACACATTTAGAGACTAAAGATGCAGAAGTTACTCAACAGCACTTTACAGTAAAAAGTCACCTTTGCCATTAAAATTTTCTGATACTCAATTTGCCTGGCTCTGGGTTCCAGCCTGTATTATGTCTCTTTCTGTGACACAAGGCTTACATTTACTCCCCTTGAAAGTCCATTGCTTCCAACACACTTCTGGAAGTAACGAGTTAGCACAAGAGCCTACAAAACTCCATCAAAACCAGTCATTCCTGTTTAATGATTATACCTTATTGACCTTACTTTGAGACTACCCGAGTAAGCTTATGGAAGTCACACTTTGATTTCATGTCCAGCTCTGGCAGTGATTTCTGTCCACAGATCTCAAAATGCTCTATAAAAGCCTGTCTATATCACCAACTCATTTTGGAGGAAGACAGTGAAATGATATCCCAGTGAGCTAAAGCACGCTGGTACCACAGAACATCATGTCTGAAGACAAAACTGTTACCCTTAGAAGATCATCATAGACGTTACGTAAAAATGAGATCTGCCTGACTCCTTCTTTGTTTTCCTTTCAATAACCAATCACCAGAAACTGTATCTATTATGAAAAAGGCAGAACCTTCAGTTTCACCACTTGTAGTGGTATAACTTGAAGTTACACTTGAAGTATAACTGGTTAAGAGCTTCTGCCCCTGTGTATGTATCCTCCAGCAGAGATCCGTCCCCAGATTCCCGTTGCCTCTTACAATAAAGGCACACCTGGGATTTCCTGCTTTGCCAGGAGTGGTGTTGCTACAATGACAACACCAAAAATCTCACTGATGCTGGAGAAGGATCAGTACTGGAGCTCACCACTACAGGGAAATCCAACCACTCAGCTAATTCTTTTTGGCTGGACATTAACTTTCTGTGCAGTACCATACTTCAAGCAAAAAGGACCAAAAGGCACCATCCTGATCCAGAAGCATTTTCAAACCAGAAAACAATTAGAACAGGCTGTGCTCTGGTTTCCTCTAAGACATACTAAAGAAACCTCCTTTCACTACACAATAAAAGCATACTCACGGCTGTAACCAAAAAGAGAGCCGACAGCAAAGAGCAGGCTAATTGCTAGCACTGGGGCTCTCTTCTGCAGCACATCAGAAATCAAGCCCTGGATAGTCCCACCTGCAAAAAAAGAAACCATTGTCAGGCTCAGGATGCTGACACCTTGAACAGAACTCCTTTCACTGAATGTAGAGGCCTCCTGTCTTCTCATCAATACTCATTCTCTCTAAAATCCTGAAAACTAAGTCTCCTGCCTGTATTGGTTCAGACACAGACAACAGTAAACTTACGTGGCACACGTAGAGCAGGGAAAACTACTTGTACTGCTTTCCCAGGAATTTACGACTTCTTTTTTTCTGGCACACAACTAGCCAGTGCTCCACTTTTCTTTTCCTTCCCCTATAGGACTATCACAACTCTGGATGTAAGCAAGCTTAACATTGGGGCTGGTTTCTTTACAGAAAGAGCAGAAAAAGGCAACTGTTTTTCACAGGGAAAGCTTTAGGACACAAGTCTCTCATTCCCTGCTGTCTCACCTACTTAGGGTAGGTTCAACTAATTGCAACAAATGCCAGTAGGAGATTAAACTCACCTTATATAACATTGCTACCTCTGTAGGAACTGCTCTGTTGGTAAAAACTAGGAATGCTGAAAAAGCCTTAACATCCACAGAGACAAAACATCCACAGAGGCAAAAAACCCAACCCTGAACAGACCAAAACAAGGATATCTATTCTAGGAAAGCTAACTGGACAAGGTAATAAAGCATGAAACTGAGCACAGGAGAGTGGAAGTCTAAACATATACAATATGTTCTTTATTCTGGTGGAACAGGGTCAGATCGTGCAGCCAGCAGGAACAAGTGCAATTACATTTTATTTCTGAACACAACACAGTTGTGCTGGCTTTGCCCAGATCTGTGTTGAGTTGCTTCTTAAAAACACAGGACAGAAAGGACAATACAGAACCCAGTTAATTCCAGATCTAAACTCTCCCCCAGGAGTACTTGCCAGAAAGCAGCAAGAAGCAGAGACACCATTTTGTATATGGCACTTTTCAAGAGGTCCTAGTGAGCACATAAAAATGCCTGCTGGGGGGACTGCCCAAGAACATCATAGTGCCCTTTAAAGGATCTGTAAACTCTTTAGGGGGCTCACGTACTCTCTGTTCTGGGGGGGAAGGGCAGGGGAGGAAACCCAAACAAAACTGCCCAGCAGCCACATACATAACTAAACCTTTTTTATATTCAGTAAAGGGCTAGATCCCACCAAACATGACTGCTCCGAGCTGCATGCGATGTCTATCACTTTCAAACTCTAGCAGGGCAACTGCAGGAAGATGCCCTGCTCACTTGCTCACTCACCTATGATTCCTCCCACATCATACCAGATTGAGAGCTGGTCAGCTTCTGCTTCTTTCCATCCAAAATTGTTGCTGAGGTAGAAAGGCAGCCAGAAGAAGAACGAGTAATTCACCAGTTTCAAGCAAGCATAAGCCAAAGAGTACTGGAACAAAGAGAGGGCCAGCAAGCAGTTAGCATCTGAGAAATGTAAAAGGCACTTCTGCTTCCTCCCATAAAGCTCAGTATCCAGCTAAAGCTTTTAGGGAAAGTGCTTTTGTATCTCCCCTAAGAAGGCAGCATTATGGAAGCTTAATGCTGAACATCAAAGAGAACCCAGGAATACATAAAAAAGAAGGCTATTTTCACTGAATGCAAGGGGTTAAAATACCTTCAGTGTAATCTTGAGAGGAAGTGACACCAGGCTTCAAGAAATGAAGGAAACTTAATTTACCTTCTGAAGAGAAGGAAGCCAACCATGTGATATGAAATAAGCTTGAGATTTAGTCATCTGTGCATCATGCTGAGAAAAGTTATGTGAAGTAGTTCCTCCGTGCTGTCTTTTGCTGCTCAGAAGGCTCATCTGCTTACAGCACCAGAAGAGAAGGCTTCGTTCATAATCCCCAGGCAGGTATTTCAAGACACAAGATGAAAGGTTTGCCCAAATCTAAGCACATACTTCCAAACCCAACAGCTGAGACAACCTCCTGCTTTTGGCAGCTGGGCTCAAGTTGTCCTTAGCTAGCAGGAGATCTCCTCCTTTAGAGCTTTCATGTGCGTGGCAAAGATTTGTTCTCTGGGATTGCCAGCCCAGCATGCAGAGGGAGGAGGCACGCTGTTTCAGTGAGGCCTCCCGATAAACAAAGACATGGCAATTCATACTTAAAGAGATAAACAAGAATAAGGGCAGGAAAGCCAACCTGTTAAAATCACAGCTTTTGGAGTTGTATGAAAATATGTATGTACACACTTTCAATGTCAAAAAGCAGATCTCTTTTATATATTCAACTGCTCAAAATCACACCTTCGGAATTCATATTATTTTAACAAATAATCCCTTCTTAGCTTGTTAGTGCTTTTTCACTCTGACAGGACACAAACTAATCTCCACCATACATGTGTAAAAGTGCACTGTACAAGGCAGCATTTATTACAACATGCTTAGAAACTGTCTACCAGATTGTCAGAGCAATTAAACTGAGGCTCAAGGGACAGCTGTCTGTACTAAAACTCTCCCAGCACATCACTCAGCAGGAGAGAGGAACTACAGAAAAAAATGTCAAATAAAGTCTTTGTAGAATCTTGACAAGATTTTGGAAGTGCTCATGGTATTTGGTCTCTCACCGATCTGACAGTGTCCTGGTCTGTTCTATCTGCCATCAGATAGAACTCACAGACTCAGAGGTGTTCACATTGCTGGGTTAATGCACAGAACATGGCCCCAAAATCCCAAGTACAGAAACAGCAACACCAGTTGTATAATACCTCCTTATGTTCTGGCCGATGAAAAACAGTCACACAGCAGCTGAGGCAGCCTCCACCACCAAGAAATTTTGCCTGAAGGTTCTTTGTACCTCAGCCCATTTTTAGCACCACCAAAACCAAACTATAGTTTATACAGCATCTAGCCGTATTAGGAAAGAGCTCAAGATGGGTATGCTTTCTTTTGCCACCTCTCAGCCAAGGTCTTAACAGCAAAGCTGCGGTAGTTCAGCACTCTAAACACTGGCAATGCACCCATCCCTTCTAGATGTTGTGTTGCCTTAATCCCAATCACCAAGTGCTTTGCTCATTAAGGGTATCTGACAACACTCTCCATTCAGTAGTTCTGCTTTGGGATCAAGACAGTTCACACCATACTACTGAGCCAGCCACCCTGCCCCCTTCCTTGTACTGATTCAGGGGCACACAGCCCACTGACACACAAAGTTGACATTGTTTTTTTAAAGACAGGTTAATTTCGCAGCTGAACCAAATCCATGAATTGGGCAATACTGCTGACGCAGAAGTACAAGCTCTCACACAAGACAGGATGAGGATATGTGGAAACTGCACCACCAGGCTTTGTTTCCAGTTATTTATTAAAAATCCCCAAACGCCTACTGTGCCACATGTTACATCATGCTGATTAAGGCTTTTCAGGCCAGCTTGCTGCTTTAAGGCAACAACAGAAAAAAACGAACATCAGTGCCACAGAATTCTGTGTGATGCTCAGCTAGCAGTGAGAATCCCATTCCTCAGGGCAGCATAGTTACCCTGCCAACAGAGCATCCTACATCCACCTTTGCTCATGGGCTCCCTTCTAAATGCTGCAGCAAAAAGGGAAGGATCTCTGCCACCCGTTGCTGGATCATTACATGCACTAAATGAAGCAGAGGTCTGACAGCAAGAGCAACATGCAACCACATAGCCCAACAGTATTATAATCCATGTGCACAAGAGTAACAGTCCCAACCCAAGATTTTAACAGCATGAGAAGTCAGGTGTCAACATATTAACAATGATGTCAACAAATGCTGACAACATAAAAAGTCAGATCTCGCTCAAGAATCTCTGTCCTTACCAGTACTACACCCGGAAGGCAGCAAGCCTGGAAAAAGCCAATGGCCTTCGGCTCGTTGTCAGTGTCAGTTGCTTGAATAGAGTAATTCCGGTCATCATCATCAGCATCATCATTGCTCATTAAAGGTCTGTTGGCATCTTCCTCCACACTGCCATCTTCATCTGCTCCAAGCTCAGGCAGGCCTAAGTTTTACAAGGAATATGCAACAGGAAAAACAAACCACAGCCTGTTCACCTTCTCCCCACTCTAAAGCTATACTCGCTTCTTTTAAGCAATTCTCCCTTCTAGCAATTCCCTTGCTCTCCCATACCTCCATCCTCCTTTGGGCTTAGAAACTCTTCTAGATGGTGCTCTGCAGTGTCGCCAGTTTCTACCCTTTGTCTTCTAGTGCTCTTGAAAGTATTCTGTCTGATCCTGGCGTCGGCTTTGTCTGTTCTGAATGTCTGGCCATTAGTTGGAAGACAACAAATTAGTGCATTTCCCCCCTTATCTGGTGGTTGGGATCCCGGGGCCTGGTTCCTGGGTACCACTTCCCTTGAGCATAAAGGCTGAGTGTGCCAGCAGCTACTCAGACAGCTGCTGCCTGTTATCGCCTCTGCTGACCGGAAGTACTAGAACTGCGCTGCGCCGGCTGGGCTGGGAGCACTCTTTATGGTAGCTTTAGAGCTACCAACTTTATAGCCCTTGCAGGCACCTGGGAAACCTCCTCCACGGCCCTGTCAAAGCCCAAAAGTTCTTTTGTTTTCCTGTTAAGCTTTAGTTTGCCTCAATCTTCTCTGAGAAGGTCCGCATCCAATCTCAGAGCTATTAACTGGCTGTGGGAGACCTACAGACCAAAAGTACTTTCCCTTCCCGCTGCATAGTTAAGGCTTGCTATAGTTTGCTCCTACAACAGCCAGCTATCAGTTCGCCTGCTATTTCTTTTTAAAAAAATACTGATTTTGCAGGTGCAGGAAGCCTGATAACTAGGCACATCCCAACGGGTATGCTAGAGCCAGGCTGTTTTATTTTGCCCTTTAAAATACGCAGACCCTATACACATGATGCACAGTGGCATTTCGTGTGATCTTGGCAAGTAAAGCGTTTGCTCCATTAAATACACTAAAGTGCAACACCATTTTATAAGAGCCCTGAGGACAAGTGCTGTCAGAACAAGCAATAATTTAGTACTCCTAAAGGTTAGACCAGATGATCCTTGAACCTTCCAACCTGGCATTCTAGAATTCTGTGATTCCAGCACTATGTGGAAAGCTGCAGATCTGCTTTCCATGAAGAGACTGTAATGTTACAGCTCTCTTTTACTTACCCACTTCCTTTGGCGATGTCAGCAGTCCAAAGAACACAATGACTCCTCCAGCAAACTGTACTGAGGCTGTCACCAAGAAAGCATACTGAAGGCAAAGAAAAGAGCATTTTTTAAACACTTTCAGTCACAAAGACCTCAATGATTATGAGTGTATCTTTACATTCCAGCCTTGTTAGAGTAAACACAATTACAACAACCGGGACTACATCCACAAAACTTGGAAACAAGTGATCTCTGCATCTCCTAAACAGACTTGGTTCTAGCTAGGCTGAAAGATCACATTAAAACAGTTGGTCTAGTATACTGAAGTGACAGCAGCGAGGAAGGAGCTCACCCAACAAACCAGCCACATTGGAAGGGACCGCTCAAAGAAGGGTCAAACACCAAATTCAGACTAGGTGGCTTACAGCTTTGTTCAGTAAGGTCTTTAAATCCTCCAAAGAGAGATCCTCCAGGCTCTGGCCCCTACCGCTTGTTCCAGTGTTGACTCAAGTTCATAGCGAAATGGTTTTCCAAACATCCAGTCAGAACCATCCCTGCTTTACTTTATAACCACTGCTTTTCAGCTCTCTTACTTTGCAATCAGGAAAGAGACTGGCTCTGATTTCTCAGCAATCTACTCACAGGTTTTGGAAGGCTGCTGCTTGGTACCCTAAGCCTCCTCATCTCCAGAGTGACAAGCTCAGCCCTATTAGCCAGTCCTCACAGGTCACAGGCTTCAAGATGTGCTGGTACACTTACATTCCCTGCATTCAGTTGCCTGCCTGCTGAATTACAGCAATTTAGTGCTAGCCTCTTCCCAGGTTCAGAAGCTATGCCTCCATGACTGTCAGAACCTCAACACTATTCAGCAGCAGGGACTTCAGTTGAGTGAGAACCTGTGACGGACGACTCTAAAGAGCACTTTAAACTACCCACATTAGAAGAGGGTCTACTATGACACTAGGGCTTTTCAATAACATCATTCCCATTTGCAAAGAAGTTTCAGACTCATTTTTGCCAACCTGGAAGAGTCAGGAAAGGAATACTCTTTGTATTCTGCCTACTGCTTGCTACCACAGAATTCAGGATGATGAAACTAGGCACTCTGAGCCTCTTATCTCTCAGACACAGCATAAGCAACTAGTGTCTCACAACCTAATCAGACATGCAGCTAGAAGCCAGACAGCAATACCTACCTCATAGCCATATTTGAGAACACAGGAGGCAAGGAATGCCCCAAGGATATTTCCCACAGATGCACAGGCACTCCAGAGTCCAAACACAAAACCTCTTCTGCAGAGGGGGAAGAAATTTGAAAAGGCAACACAGGGAGAGGTGACATTAGAAGCAAGATGAAGATAAAACATTTGAATAAACTTTAACTACAGCATTCTCCCACTTCAAGAAGACTCAAAGGTCACTTAAAACAAAACACAGAATAACCTGGAGGTTCCAAATAAATAAGGGAGGAATGTTCTATCCTGAAACACTTGCCTCAGTAACAACTGAGCTATAGCACATCTGCAGTACCCCAAAGTGACACAGCTGAACCTACAAGGAGTCAATTTCAATTCAGTCTCTTCAGTAGTATATAAACAGAAAAAGGTTTCCCAGTGTCACGAAAATTCAAATTCCGACACTCTGTAATGATACTTCTGAAGTCTGAACCTGTGCCTTTAACACATAACTGTGTTCTTCACACCAAGCTGTTCTGTGGCTCCAGGGAAGAGAGATAATAGTAATAAGAAAAGCACAATCTCCAGGGAGAGCTTCTAGCAGCCTTCCAGTACCTAAAGAGGGCCTACAGGAAATCTGGAGAGGGACTTTTTACAAGGGCATGTAGTAACAAGAGAAGGGGGAAGGGTTTTGAACTGAGAGAGGGCAGATTTAGATTAGATATTAGAAGAAATGCTTCCCTGTGAGGACGGTGGGACACAGGCACAGGTTGTCCAGGGAAGCTGTGGCTGCCCCATCCCTGGCAGTGTTCAAGACCAGGTTGGACAGGGCTTTTAGCAACCTTGTCTAGTGGAAGGTGTCCCTGTCTGTGGCAAGTGGGGTGGAAGTGGATGGTCTTTGATATCCTTTCCAACCCAAACCATTCAATGATGATGATTCATCCCACATTATTTTAGTTCTGACCTAACAGTTGGCCTTTTTGGCTTGAGACAGCTCAATCTGCTATTCAGTGGGTCAGACAACTGAGTCACTGAAGGAAACTCCACTTACCCAGCTTTTCCAAACCAATTGCCCATGACAGCAACCACACAGGGCCAACCAGTGGACTGCAGTAAGCCATTCACAACCCAGAGACAGCAGTAGAACCACTTGTTGTAGAAATGCAACCATTCCGTAAGTGTGCCGAAGAAGAACACCTGGAGAGCAGGGGGGAAAAACCCAAACAAACCAACTTAAAAAACAACAGAGAAGAAACCCTGAGGCTACTGCTGGAAGCCAGGCAGAAGTGGGGTCCTAAAAAAAGAAGTAACACTTCAAGGAGAAGGTGCCCCGCAGTGGCCAGGCCAGCCCAGAGGGAGCCTGGCATTGTGTAAGAAACAGCTCAGGGCTAATAGCACCCTCTGGTGAGCCACCACAGCACTTACTCGAGAGCCCGAACACCTCCAGAGACAAATGTGCTGTCACAGCGCTTCCACTCCGGAAGACTTTTATCTTTGTAAACAGCACAGTTTTAACAGGAGCGGTGAAGGAAGAGACAAATACTTCCAGTAACAATACTAAAAATAGAGCAGCCTCTTGATCTGATCTGCTATTGTACTGACATCCAAATTCACAAGCCTCTATGCAAACCCAAAACCCTCAGTGGCCATTTATCTTAACAAAATCTGACAGAAATACTACAGCCAGGTCTCAAATGACTAAGAGCCCTAACCTAAACTAGCCAAAATAAACACACTTTGTGGCACACTGCACTTGATGCATGTTTGTGGTCGTGTGTTTGCAGAACGCAGTAAGCCATAGCAGGGTTTGTAGCCGTTGGGTAAATCAAAAGCACTCCAACGTTTTACCACTACTTTAATAACCAGGAAACCACAATGAGATAAAACTGATTCACACTTATCTTCAGTGGCTTGGACCTGAAGAACCCTCTTGTTTTAAGTGGACATTCTTTTTTGACACATGCCCTCCCAGCAATTACAAAATAAGTAAATGAATGTTGATTATTGTTAGTATGTCCCTTAAGAAAGACAGCAAAGATTGTGTTTGGAAGCAAAAACATTGATGACAATATATGTGGGCTGGGAGAACAGTTATAATACAAAACAGTCCCAAAACATCCAAACACACCATTCTTGTGCAAAAGCTGTTCATCAAGTCTCTAGACAGTGTCTCAAACTTTGGAATTTCCTTCTGACACAGTATCCATAAACAGATCCTTCAGGAAGAGGTGAGTCATCCATTGTAGCTCTGCGCTTTAGACAATGCAGTAAGTGCATCCAGGACAAAGTTTTACATACAGACTTTGAAACCACTGAGGCACAGCTACAGCTTACAGGCAGACCCGCACAGAAACAGAGCCTCTTCTCCCCTAAAGTAAAACCCTATCCTGAAACCCTAAGAGAGATTTCTAAATCAAACTAGTATGTTTTGACTTACCACAAGAGCAGAAGAACACATGCCAAAAGACAAAACCCAGCGTAAATTCAGGCGATCTCCAACTATACCACTGACAAAGAGACCCTAAGAACAAAACAAAGCATTAAATAAAGCCACAAGATTTGTATCTGTTATCTGCAAGAGTTAAAATGGTGTAGAAGGGTCAAGCTGATCCAAACGTTAGTGTTACACCAACTTAGTTGGATTCTAACCATTTCTGCCACCAAAGAAATCCTGCTCATAGTTGTTCATTCAATTTCTTATTTTTAAAAAATTCAGCTGAGAACTCCTGGAGAGACAGAACCCTCCCATCCACTGGAGACAGGGGGTGAGAAGTTCTGAAGCGACAGCATTTCTCTTGCATTTGTTAACAAGCATCTTCACATGGTGACAGGCACAGGCAGAACTAACAAGCTCTGAACTAAGCTTTTTAACTGTATTAGTGCTGGCAAGTCCAGGAAGATGATCCTGTTCATCCCCTCCAAATCTGAGTGCAATCATCCCTGTAAGATTCAACCAAAGCTTAGCGGTTTTGGGTTACTTTTACTCACCACAGCATAGGAAAACAAAAAGACAGTGTCCAACGTCCCCAAGAAGAGAGTTGCTTCTTCTGCATTTGGAAATAAATGGTTGCTGTTCCAGAGCTACAGAGAGAAAATTTTAACAGGTAAACACTGAGAGGCATAGCTCATTTTACTCTTTTTCAACAGAACCCCCAACTCCATACCAGCACAGCATCTGGCCCCAGCAGCCTCCCATTCTTACAACGCTTTAAGTATCAAATCAAGAACAATTATGTCATTATCTCCTGCAAAAAACATCCACTGTCACTTCATTTCACTCCTAAGAGGAAAGCTAGCCAACCAGAATTTAGGATCGCTCACTCCACCTGGATCAAGACAAATGGCTGGCAAAACAAACCTTACTTCTAACAAGCACGCAACTGTTAGACAGCTTCTTACACAGAAACACTGATGAGCATCTCATGAATAATACAATAAAGGCATACTGTGTTTTCTGAGAAGTGTCTCTTCTGTGCTTATCTTGCTGACTTCACTAAATGAATAATTCCCTTAAAGTACTTGTGGTCCCAACCATAATAAGAAATGACAGGCCAGGAACAGAAAAGAAAGAACACAAAAAGAACAGGGAGGAGAAAAAGATTGGATGGAACTATTTACAATGAACTAAAGTCAGTAATTTAGAGGGGTTTTTGGGGCTCACCCGGAGTTTTATTTTACTTTCAATATGATGAGGGAAGAAAGGGAAAAAGACAGAGTTGTCCCCAAACTAAGATTAGCAACATCAGCTGAAAATAGCAAGCTCTGAGATTGATATGAAAATATGAATCAATCAGAAAAAAAATAAATTAAAATCTTCCAAATATATTAGTAGTTTGAATGTGAGTTACGGAACTAAATATAAACACCTTGTAGCTCACTTTTTGCATCCCCGAGATGTTTATTCCTTTTTGCCATACTAGAAAACCCTGAACACACTGCAGACCCAATTTACTGTTTTCACTTCTCACAGAAAGTCAGCATTTCTCATCCCTCAGTCAAACATTCAAATAACCAATGATTTCTAACGCAGACAACACCCAAGCAGCTGACCTGGAGCTCCCTGCTCTAACAGGGCTATGGACCAAGCTGTTAATGTAAGATTTCTTCCACTTCTCAAAAGCACTGGGACAAGCCACTGCTAAAAGCAAGTACGTCCCTAAAAGGACTGTGGGCAGGAGCCAGGCATTCCCATTGTGAGATACAAGCAGTATACAGCTTCCTTTCCTGCGAGCAAACAGTGCCAAAACTCCCACTGCTTTCACTGAAGCCAGGATTTTCCAGACAAGGCATGCTGGGTGTTCAGCATTTTGGAAATCAGACCTTTTAGATGCATTCTTCAGTATCAGTTTTGGATAAGCAGCTAGCACTTTCAGAAAGCTTTCCTCTCTCCTACTCTATCCTTTTAACATGGTGGCAGCAGCAGCATCACCACAGAGAAAGGCACAGCCAGGGTTTTACAGAGATCTCTGTAAGCCCATTAACTGCTCATTTACTGCCTCCAACACTTCAGAGGTAGGGTCCCTCCTTCCCTCTTCTCCCCCTTCTCCACGCTGATGGCTACAGTAGAGGCTCTGCTGGGGTCTCCATTTCCACTGGAACACTTAAAACTCCTCAAGAAGTTTCTCTCGGGAAACCACTAGGAAAGATTTCACCATCACCTGATGATCCAGAAAACAATTCAGACACCTGAAATTCCTGTTCACATTCCAAGCAGTGTCCCTGATGGATGCTTAAAGCGGCCTCCTCAGCACCACAAGCTCAGCATACTGGAAGTTACCCACCTTTCTTTGTACTTGCCTATCCCTTGTGTTCTCACCTCATATGGCTGGAGCTCAGGGGCTGTGGTGTTTAGGCAGGAAGGAGTCCACTGGCTGGAAATGCTGACTTTGACATTACTGAATGTCTTTCTGGAAGCATGGAGCAAGGAGTAACTGCCAGAAAACACACAAGTACAGGTTGGCCAAATGATCTCTTGAGGTCAAGTGGGAAAGGATAGGACTCAAAATACAGATACATGTTGTCTAAGCAGAGAGCATAGCAGAGGACTGTCAATTTTGGAGACACAGTCAGCAGCAGGAACCCCCAGATTATGGGCAGACACACTGATTTTTCTGGGGAGTTGTGAAATAGGGTCTTGACCAGAAAGGACCTCCTCTTTTATTTTCTAAAAAGGAGGCAACTGACCAACAAGAGAAGATGCACTCATCTGGCTAATCACCATTGTAAGTTCTCTTCCAGAGACCAATTAGGTATCACTGGCAGTATTGCTGTGAAGATCAAAGGATACCAGCAAGGCAACATCTGTAAGGAGAGGCAGTATGGCATCCCAGCTGTTGTCAGCTGGTGTAATAGACAGGCTTTCAACAAACAAATCTATCAAACCTTCAGGTATGAAGCAGTGACTTCTTTGTTTTAGAGGCCTGTGCACGCTCTGCAAATAGTACTTCCAGGAGAGAAGAGGACCCCAGAAGCAATTACAGCATATTCCATCAGTCAGAACAGGTATTAAATGTGTTCTGAGCATCAGCGTTTGCTTCCTTCCTTGTTTCAGCTACTTCCTCCACACACACACCTGCATTCATCCTTCTGCAACAGAATGCTACTGGCTTGGCACAGCCAGCCTCATCTTTGGTGCAAGCCCTGTTTGTTTGTGGCTGGATTCCCGAGGGGTACCTTCACACACGCCCTGCCCTCCCCTCCCAAAATTCAGTGAGATGAACACTTCTCTGAGCAGAGATACACAGAACCTACCTGAAGAAGGTCAGGAGGAACACAACAATATGATGGTGGGTGCAATGGGACACAAGGCCTCTGCCTGCAGGCTGCCTCCGTAAGCTTGCAGGCAAAGCCATGCTCCTGGCAGCCCCTGGCCACAAAGGCTGGATGATGCTTAGGTCATTTTGCTTCTCACTTAAACAGAAGATGGGAAGACAGGAGGAAAAAAACACATTTGAATCAACATTCACGTATAAAAATACACCTGTGCTCCCCAAAGAGCTGGAATTCGGAAGGCACAACACTATGCTATTCCTTCCCGATTTGTCTCACAACACTACCCATCTCTTCACCTATACATTCCTTGACACATTCTGTGCCCAGAAATGTGTTTTTATTCCCACTCTCACAGTACCCTCATGGTTATCCTTTAACCCATT
>JANRGW010029820.1:0-46936 GCA_024733675.1 Psilopsiagon aymara
AGCCTTCCAATATCTGAAGGGGGCCTATAGGGATGCTGGGGAGGGACTCTTCATTAGGGACTGTAGTGATAGGACAATGGGTAATGGGTTCAGACTTAAACAGTGGAAGTTTAGATTGGATATAGAGGAAGCTCTTTACCATGAGGGTAATGAGGCGCTGGAATGGTTTGCTCAGGGAAACTGTGAATGCTCCATCCCTGGTGGTGTTCAGGGCTGGGTTGAACAGAGCCTTGGGTGTTTTGGTTTAGTGTGAGGTGTCCCTGGCCATGTCAGGGGGATTGGAACTGGATGATCTTAAGGTCCTTTCCAACCATAACTATTCTTATTCTATAATTGTATATAAAAACTGTTCTATTGGGAAGATTAGCAAGAGTGATATGAATCTCCTAATGGAGCCAGGAGAGAGATTTGATCTGTGAATGTGCAAACTCAACAGGCTGTTCTTCCTTATGGGGTGGCTAGTGATAACAGCTTGAAAAACAAATGTAATTTCTTTCCTGAGGTGGAGTAGGAGGGAAAAGCAAAGGCTCATGGCAAGCATCTTTGATGAAGGAGATATAATTTTCTTCTTTCTGTTTTCTGGAATTTTTATCTTCATCCTCTTCCCTTCTATCGTCCCCTTTATCTAATGTCCCTCTTTTCCCATAGATTTTTATCTGTTCATCCTTCTTTGCATCTCCTCTTCATGCATCTCTGTAACTCCATGAACCAAATTCAATCTCTGGAGTGGTCCCATTGCCTCCCCAAAGCTCATGGGCTGAAGCCAATGCCTATTTACTTGCTCCTCAGGCTGCCAAATCCACTTGCTCTCTTGCCTTCATATGTCTGTGAGCTGTCATCAGTGCTTCTTGGATGCCCCAGCCTGCTGTGTGTACAAACCTGTCAATCACACCGACATGTCTCAGTCATAATGCCTTTTGGGGTTTCCAAACAGCAAGGAAGCCAGACACCAGCAGCAGTGAGAAGAAATGTCAGCCTGGCTGTGAGCTGTTGTAAACTACAAGTGGGAAGGAGAAGAGTCAAAGCAGAGCTCATGGCTGGATGACACTGTAGTCTAAACTGCTAAACTGCTCTTATACTCATCCAGCAGGCACCAGCTGTCTCCTGTGAGGAGCAATAACACTTCCAAGTCTCCTTGGACTTACGAACTTACACTTGCCCTGTCACCAGTCTGTTTAGTGACTACTTGAACACTTCTCCCTAGCAATCACTGCCTTGTACTTCAGAGAGGTCCCTAGATGTCATTTGCCAGATGAAAATCGGGCTTCACCACCTATGGATGCACTAGCAATGAGACTTATTGGTGCAAATAAGTGCCACTCATGTTCCACCCTTCTACCTGCCTAATTTAAATGCAAAGATGCACTTTGCTTTGACAAAAGCTAGTGCTGATAGACCAAATGAAGACCTTGATGATTTCAGGGAAGCTTAGCTGACTTCTACCGTTGTCAGGTTTGCTATACGTAGATGATTTTCCCTGTATCTCATCATCATCAGATGCAAGCAAGCACATAGCCACATATTGATTTATCTTCACCAACTTGTTTATGCTTCTCCATTCTTCCTGGATATGCTGTAGAGGAAAACAAAAAGCAAAAGGAGAAAGAGGGAAGATGCCTTGGAAAGAAAGATATAAAAGAGGAAGAAAGGGAAGCAATTACACGAGTTGTGGAATATTGGAGCCTGTTTTCTTGATGACAAGTTGATCTGGACATATTATTGGCAAGCTGAAAGGTAACAACAAAACAAACATCACCTCCTAAATTTGAAATGGGACTCTGGCAGTTGAATGTCAGTATGCAATCAAAATGATAACAGTGAGCAAACATGCAGGGGAATTTCTAGGTTCATAATAAAAGTAAAAAAAATGCTGGAACTACACACATTTCACATGGCACTCTGTCTCCCTCTCACGGTATGCCTTTCATACTATTTTTAATCAAAGAAATTAGCATCTTGGCTGATGTAAAGGATTCATTGCTCCTAGTGTGGTCTCTCTGGAAGGATCAGGAGAATGTGGTTCTTTGACAGTGTATATCACCAGCTTATCAGCTTAGGCTAATAAACCTAGATGGTACTCCAAGTTGTGGTAAATCCAGCAGCATCTTAGCTGCATATAGGAGCTGCTAATGGAGGTGCTCTGAGTAGCAGCAGGAGCTACGTGGATTGCATGAAGCAGGTCTTTTCTTTTTCCTTGAACCCTGGAGAATGCTGGAATCATATTCCTCCTACCTAGCTACAATCACGTCTTCAATTCCTCAGCCCTTCAGGATAAGGAAAGAATGTTTTTTTTGCACATCTTTTCTATCCTTTAAAATTAAAGAAAACAAATGCAGCACAACCATTTTTTTTCCTACTGTTTTCCTTTCCTCTCTTTCCCTTTCTCCAGTCTACTTTTTTTCCCCTTTTTCTTTTCTCAAGCAAAGCTAGCTCTTTCATCTTCAGTGTCTCAACAAGGATTTGAAGTAAAATCATAGTCAGTGAGCTACAACTGAATGGTACACAGGATCTGCAGGGTAGAGCTTGAGTTTTTCATGTACTTGTTCTATTACAAGGTTTATATCAAAGTGTTACATGCAGCCACACAGGTGAGCTAGTGAATCTGCTAAGCTGAAGATGTAAGGCTTCTTTCTTATGTTTCGTTGGGTTTTTTGTTTAAGTATACAGATTTCCCACCAGAGTTATTATATGCTTTCCCTTGAGTGGTCCTTCTTAAAGAAACTCAGGAACAACCTACATATATTTGTAAAAAGGACCAGTAAATCTCTGAATCTTTATGTTCCACATGTGTTAACAGCCATAAAGGTATTCAGACAAGTCATTTATGGATTTTGAACATTCTTTTTCCATTCTTTATTGAAAAGATGTGCCTAGTGTATACAAAGAGCAGCAACTCAAGTCCCACTCAAGTCATATGAATATTTAATGCAAAGAGGTTTCTCTTTGCCTAAGCTGGAAAAAGCAACCACTGGGGATAAAGCCTACAAGGGCTTGAGGCTCCTCAGCAGGGGTATGCAGTGCACTGATTCACAGGATGCTCTTCACACTATTCCCTGGAGAGGTGTTCCTGGATATGTCAATCTGGGTGCAGGTCTGAACAGCCAGACATGCTGAACACAGAGAGACCATGGTGCGATGTGTCAGCTCTACGGTTATCCCAGAATTGTAGTGAACATGAATTGACATAGAAGGGTTTCCAATACTGAAATTTAAAATACTGTGTGAAATCTTAGTCCTGCTTATGATCTGCTGGCTGCATTCAAAGCAGAATGGACTGTTCCCAGCTGTGGTAGCCAGTGGCTGGGAAGTGTGGAAATAAGTGCTTCAGCAGTCTCTGCTATATCTCACAGTTCCTCAAGCCCTAGAAGGAGGCACAAAGGCTTTGAAAACGTGTTCTGTTTGTGAAGATCAAGACTCAAACCAGAAAATGCATCAGTGTGGCTTCAAAGTGTGGTGCCTGAAACCTTCCCTTCCAGGGCACAAGTAGTTGTTTCAGAATAACTCTTAGACCAAGATTTTACTGCCGTGATGACACTGCCAGCTAATGCTGATGTCGTGGGAGCTAGTTATTAACTGTACAAAAAGGAGCAAAACTGGTGCTGTGGGCCAAACATCTCAGCAGGTTTCAGGGAGCAAGCAAACTTGCTAAAGTTCCTGACAAGCAACAGGCTGGTGGCACTGGCTCCACATCTCATGAAACCTGCACAGTCCTTGAGCAAGTTAGAAGGAAGTACTATTAGGTTTGTTATGTTAGGGATTTTTAACAGGAAATAGTTATTTTTGATTTTCTCTATGATTCATACCAGATGATCTGTTTCAGCTTCGTCAGTTCATCTTAATCCTGAATGCCAGAACCACTTTTGTTATGTCTGTCTCTGATTTAGTGCACAGTTCCCTTTCTGATATAAAGTTGCTTATTCTGCGCTGGTCTTGTGTCTCTCCTATGTGTACCACTGTTTCTGAAGCTCCCTATGTTAAAGTCCCAGACATAACCGTACCCCAGAGACCTCTATCAGTAAATACCTTCACCTTTTCTATTCCAGTCTTTTGTCTCTGTCAAAGAAGATTGCTGAGCGTACAAAATTATTTTGTAGTGTGCTCAAGTGCAAATTTCTGGTACTATAGCCGAAAGAAGGAAGGAAACTACTTTACTAAGGATGATAACTTGAAACCAACAAAGAAAGTCTTCTTGCCAAAATATGCTCTTAGCTTTCCTCCCCACCAAGAGAAAACATTCAATAATTATCATTTTATTTAAAACTGAAAGTGAAAATGGGGAAATAAAATGAATTCCACTTGATCTCAAAGCAGTCTTCAAGATGTGAAAAGAAAGCAAAACATTTTTTTTTGAGAAAATGTTGAAGTCAAACATTTCAGCTTCACCCACCCTCCCCCTTACATTTTTCTTTTATTCATTTTGGCTAAAGCAGTCTGTAAATCCAACTTGAATTTGCAAATAGCTTGAGTCATTTTCAAAGTGCATTTTTATTTTGCAGATAATTATCCATTTGAGAAATGCCTATGGCTCAGGAATTGTAAAGAAAAACTAAAAGGGAGAGCTCAAATAAATTTTCATTTCTGACAAAAATCACTCCTTGGGATTCTTGGCTGCTGCAAACAGTATACTTCTCCGGGTCGTCTTTGCTATTCTGCTTTTACTGGCTACCTCCAGGTGAAAGGAAAAGGGAAGGATAAGTCTTTTGGTGAATTGGATGTTCTTAGACTTCTTGTGGCACATTCCCTTTTGTGTTGAATGCCAGACTCTGTTCTGAGGGTTCCTTGCTGATTCTGTTTTCACAGCCCACCAGCTCCTTTCATTTGTGTCAGCACTTAAAAAAAAAATAAATATATATGATGCCCTTTTTTAAAGGATGAAAAGGAAACAAACCCCGAGGTATCATGGAAAAAACAGTGGCAGGAAGATGGGAGTATTATGTCTAAATGTTACTTTCACGTAGTGATTGTCTTGCTTTAGGCACAGAGGCACAAGTTTGCAGAGGCACATGTTTGCAGAGAGCAAGGATTGCTTATGAGTTTAGGCATTTGATTAAAAAATAACCAGAATCTACAAATACAGGTAGGGTTGGGGAGTGTGACATGAAAGAAACAGCTTCTGTCCTTCATGCTGGTGAGGAAAGTGGCAGTGCGAAATTCATCCCTGGAATAGAAAGAGAACTAATTGCCTGCCATTCATGTGTGAGCTAGCCTATGAGAACTAGCATTATGATTTACTGTGTGTGCTGTACATGATGCAGGAAGGCTGTGGTGTCTGCAAGCAGTGCTAGGTGTTCTGCAAGTAGAGATTTGGGAGCAGTCTCTCTCCTGGAAGCATTAAAGCTCACTTGAAAGGAAGAGAGGTAGAGAGCCCACAACATTATCCTTTAGCTAGGCACAGAAGCATATCTTCTTCTTAAGTACCCTAATGAAGTATTTCCTTATGTGTGTCATGGTGTGCGTAAAGATATAGGCAATATTTTGAGTAGATCTGCTAAAAAATATCTTCAGGTCAAGCTAAACCAAGATTTGCCCTGTCCTCTGGACCAGAAAGGGCTCCCTACCATAATTATCTAAGTGCCCTGGTAGTCCAAGTACTTCTTAGTACTAAAAACCAGTGGGTGTTCAAAAGATGGGAGATTATCACATCAGATTGGGCATAATCAAATCTTCACAGTTGAATAAGGGGTTTTACACAGTGGATTAAATGCATAAACCTGCTAATTTGCTAATGGGCTTCTAATAATAACTTCAGAGAGAGGTTTGGAGGTCTCCAGAGTAGGCAGAATATCTTCTTGGTATCAACATACTTTTAAACAACTATGGACAGGTGTAATGCTGGAGTGCATGAGGCAATTTGTACATAGTGAATTAGGAGCTGATCTGTCCCAAAATAATAGTCCTGCAGAACCATGCCCATTTAAAAATTGTAGCCTGGGAAGGAGAGAGGAAGGAAGAACCCAGCTTACATCTTTCATCTAAAATTATTTCTCTGCCTTTTCATTGTTATACCTTGGAATAACATACCTGAAACACACTGATTTTAATTTTGCATCTCTTAAGCCCAGTTTGTGAGTGTGTGTAAAACAGAAATATGACCTTTTCCACCCATCTTGTGGCAAAATAAAATTAAAGCTTTCCAGAGTGACTGCTAAACACACAGGAGACTGATTAACTAACAAAATGGTAGTAGAAATCCATAGTAGACCAAACCCTTTAAGAACAAAACTATGCTATGATATAAATGTCTGGTTTAATAAATGTCTGGGGTTGGTCTTCTTTTGTAACACTGCTTTGTTATCTGTTCCTGCATGTATGTAGGAGCTTGCAAATCCTCTTTGCTTTTAAAATCAATATAGCATATAGATATGGTGGTGTTTTTGGGGGGGGGGGGTGATCAACAAATAGTTCAATTTACATGTCTAGCCCTAGAAGCAGTACCTTGGTATAGCTGCCAAAACTAAACCCAGAAGAATAGAGGAATATAAAGCACATCTAACCTAGCATGAAGCCAGTGAGGGGTAATGGGATAAGCTGCCAGGGCTGATGCGGGAAGGCCAACAGAGGCAATTGTTTTGTTGATTAATTTTCCTTATCAGCAAATGGGAGCTACCTTAGCTCATCTAACTCTCAGCATAATGCAGTGGTTACACAGGTTAATATTCATAACACATTCAAGGGATGTACACTATATAAAGCTCAGCACTGGTAGCTTCTGGGAACGATATTTGTCTTTCTGTTGTGTACAACATGCAGCAGCAGCAGAACTCCTGGAACAGGGCTGGGTTGCTAGGCACTGTGTCCATATAAATATTAAGTCTTAATGATATATCAGCAACATACGTCACTTCATGTTTAAAATGCATTTGCTTCAGCATGTGGTTAAGTGCTTTGCTGAACTGAAGCCATAAGTACTAAATTGCTAATCTGAATGGGAAAATGCCATGAGAGTGGTCTTAAAAGAATGAAATCAAACTGTTCCTGGGAGTGATAAACAAGCATATATAAAATGAGCCACAAAACCAGTTGTAATAAAGCTGTGAGTGGAGTGAAAATAAAGGGTAGGAAGTTATAAGCACTAATGGAGCTCTGCTAACTTCAGTGAATATGAATTTGTCCTCAGGTAGGATTTGCTTTGGTCTAGGCCTCCCACCCCACTGGTAAGCATGATTCAAGGCTCAAAGGGCATCAGATACCCCACTGCTCGTAGCAAGAAGAGAAATCCCTTTCCAAGCTGAATATAGTATGCGCCGTTGCTGTGACAGGAATCCAAAAGTTCAACCTGAATG
This sequence comes from Psilopsiagon aymara, assembly GCA_024733675.1. Classification (NCBI taxonomy): domain Eukaryota; kingdom Metazoa; phylum Chordata; class Aves; order Psittaciformes; family Psittacidae; genus Psilopsiagon; species Psilopsiagon aymara. The sequence continues at coordinate 7,284 of JANRGW010029820.1, forward strand.
GTCAAGGGTAACTGAGGGGAAGCCCAGGGAGATAAGCCTGGCTGTGGGTCTCATGGGTAAATAAATATTGTTGGGAAGAGATATTGCATTATCACTTCTATTTACATTAAAAGTTGCTCTGCCAAGGTGTGGGGACAGAGTGAGGCATGCAGAGTTACTGTAAATGCAGAGGATGTAGGAAGCAGGGAAGTAGAAGCAGTTTGGGATGAAATGGACATTGTCCTGACTGGCATCACAGACAAATGCTTATAAGAGATTGCTGAGGCCAAATCACTCTTCCAAACTTGTGAGCAGAAAGACTAAATAATACTAAATTATAAGTAGCACTTTATTCCTTGTGCACATTTTAAACCAGCTCTCCCATCTTTTTGTGACTTCCATCCTTTGTTAATCCTTTTCATCAACACTAGAAAGTCAAAGGGGGGATGCTACTTCTGAAAATAAATCAGAATAGAAACAAAATCAGATAAGAATAAAAAAGCATCTTAACCCTTACTACACTTCCTCCAGTCCTAAGTTTATTCATTGTTCCAGTCTGAAAATTAGTTGCAAATTTGAAATGAAGCAGAATAAAAAAGACTGTAGAGATGACTGAATTCTCTTCAGGAACCGAAAAATAATCTCTAACAAGGGATGTTTTGGCAGTGACTGAACCTGCAAGAAAATGAAAAACTGAAACACTCACAGCAAGTTGTTAACTGCACCCTGTTACAATATTAGTCTCCAACACAAGCTCACTTAGAGATAGGGACAAAATATAAATGCTTATTCTTTAAAGTTAAATGCAGAGAAAAATAATTAATATCTCATATTTGTGATTCTGTGGTACCAGGACAGAGATGTGCAGTGAGTGCAATGAATACCTAAGTAGATTGCAGATAAGAGTCTAGGACAGTGCCAAACTTCTTTTAATAGATAATTACCCTTTCCTTATAGTATGGCCTGAAGTCTTTATATTCTGGACACTAGATTATCTTGCATTAAACTGTTTACTATCTATCTAAATGGGCAACAAAAAAAGCCAGGAATGAAACACTGATACTGACGATTGTGAAAGATCACAGAAGTCAATGATATCATCTAAAAATGTGGCTAAAGTTATGAGACCTACCTCTTAAGACCTGTTGCTATACCAATCTGCTTGCCTCATCCAAACAACAGGAGGACAGATATCAGGCTTACTTGTCTTTGTATGTCATTTCCCTATGGGTACGAAATAGCCAGAGTGAATAACATCCAGTTACGGAATTGCATTGTAAAACCACATGTTGAGAAGGAGTGGAAATCCAGTGAGACTACAGAACTTTTTCTCATTCTCTGAGTAACAGTCATGTTCTAAAATCAGAACATTATTAGGTACAGAAAGGCTTTTGTAAAGAATTTTGAGAGTTATCTCAAGTGAAACGATTATAATTTTACTTCACAGGCAGCAGTGCCATAGAACCTACTTTAGCAAGACCATTAGTTTCCATTTTTGTGGAAGGACACAAATCATGGGCTGGGTTATTCTTTCTAGTATTTCTGCAAAATGTACATTTTTGATGGGATTAGCAAAAGTGTACAGATAATACGTTATTTCTTCTAAATGGTTAGCAGAATTTGTCCTTTGTTCCATTGTGTTATGAATCATCCAGCATTTACATCACTGAGATATTTTTATTGTATTGCATTTTCATATATCTTATACTATCCCAGAATAAATTCTCAGTCAAATGTAGCTGCTGGGCCAGAGTTCATTCTCTGTCCTGCATTGGAAGACATAGGTAGTACACTGGTAATGCATCTGCATGGTCTTTTCTTTCCAATTCCACCTTCCATGCATCCTTGATTCACTCTCTCCATTTTCTGTCTTCAGATGCCTTTCACCATCCTTTGCTGAGATTTTAATTTCTATGGAAACAGTATTTCTTACTCATTACATTTTCCTCTCCTCCCCTTTCCCCCCCTCCCCTTTTCTTTTTAGGTCTTCTTTCCTTGTATCTTTTCTCTCTGCTCCTTCTCCTGTACTTGCCCACCTTCCTTTTCCCTCCAATTTATATGCCTTTATATTACCTTTACCTTTTGGCCTCAGAAAATCTGTACTATAATCTTTCTTTCCACCCTTCTTTCCTTTCAGTCTCCTTCTGTTCCATTTTGCCTCCACTCTTCTTTTGTTTCATTGTACCTTCGTGTCTCTCCAAGGTTTCACCCTTTTCTCCCTCTATCGTTCCTTTGAGGATTTTTACTTTTACTTCTCCCTTTCTCATCACATACACCTGTTTTTTCTTTTATTTCTGCTCCCCTGTTTCTGTGAAGTCCCAGACATTCATTCCCCTCTGTCATCAGCCGCCCTGACAGTTTTTGGGAAAGGGGAGTACTGTCTGAATTCAGTTGTCTATTAAAATACAGAGCATGAAGCTGATTCTCAGTGGAAGGATGTTCCACAGTGAGAGATTAGTGGGCATGATTCATGGTGGGGAAGAGGTTCTATGGGCTTCTAGGTGATATCAGTGTAGATCCAGGAGATAGTCTAGCAGAGATGGCTGATGCTCAGGACGGCAGACTAAAATTTTACATTAACAAAATCCTAAGATCTTGTGTGTTATGGCATCATCCTTTTGTCAGCAGCAATGGGTTAGCGCAAGTGCCCTGGGGCATGCAGATATTACAGATCTTGATATTTTGTCTGAACTTTGAAAATTTTAGCCCAATCTGTCTTTTCACCTTTTCTTACAAGTGACTTACTCTTATTTACAGGGAGGCACTTTCAGTGGTTGTCTCACCCTCCTGTAAATTATAGTTACTATCTTAATGGCTAATAAGGGCCTGAACACTCTTGTTGTAATTTCATCTTGCATCCCAGGGCATCACAGGCTATTTTATTCTGCACACAATGATATTTCACTATGTCCTTTTAGAACCTGCTGTTCTACACAGACCGTTCTTTGAGCATACCTACATTATCAGAAAATGGAGGCAGTAATATATGCTTTGCTTTCTTTACACACCATGTAATATTTTAGAGAGCTCTCTTCTACCGCAGCTCACTTTTCTCCTAACCAGATTAATGTATCTGATTCTTTTTTTTTTTCCACCTATTTGTAATAGCCTCCTGTGATTAAACATCTCTTCTGATTTTTCTTATGGCACTGTTGAGCTGAGATGACCAAAAGTAAATGCAGTATTCTAAGTAAGGACATGCTGCAGAATAGGTTTTATACAATGGCATTGTGTCATTTTGTTCATGCTATTTACTATTTCTTTTCCCATGCAGCCAAACATCTTATTTTCTGCTTCTGCATGCGTAGCAGATGTCTTCATTGAATGGTCCATAATGATGCATAAAACTCCCTCAGAACTAACAGCTAATTCTGAATCCATCGGTACGTATCGGTTGCTTAAACTGCTCCTTCCACTGTTCGTTACCTTGCACTTGTACAAAATGAATCTAATATGCTCTTATGTTGTCAATTTTTCTAGTTCAATAGGTCTTCTCAGAATTTCTCATCTCCAGTGAAAGATTTTGTTCCACTAGAAAATACTACAGTTTGCTTTGGTCATCCTCTCTTCTTACTATTTAATATTGACACAGTGGAACCGATTCATTTCCCATGTTACTTGATCAACACCTGATATGAAGGCCTGTTTGAAGGTGATGTGAGAAATCAAACCATCTTTTTTGCCATCCCAGAACGTGAAGGAATGGCTGTAGCCATGCAAAGGAAGTGCAGCTGTCTCAGGAAGTGTAATTACAGGGCAATACTCTAATTAATTTCCTCTCTTAATTGAGCTGCTTCTGCATTATCTTAATGACATTCAGAGCAGCACCACCCTGAAGCAACTCTGCTGCCCAGGAGCAGATGTCCCTCTGGACTTTGAGTGTAAGGGAACATGCAGCAGTTACAGCAGTTCTGCTCTCTCTGTGTTTTGCCGCTGCCTGAGAGTGTTGACAGTCCAGGGTTTCTGATCTGCTTCTGTAATCTTTGACCCTCAGCAGGACTGTATCCAACAATAATTGTCTTCTCATTATCCTGTGCAAAGATCAAATAAGGCAAACAAACCCGTGTAAGAGCTTTATCCCCAATATGGTAATTATCTTATTCTCCTATATTTAGCATTAATAAGACAAGAATATACAGAGCTGGACTGAATATATGAAATTAAGAGTCCCATTGATGGCACAGCCATAAAGCAGGACAGGGCCTGGCAGCCAGGGCTCATTCCACAGCTCCAACTAGGGAGCAGGGCACAGGGGCAGAACCAGCCCCAGGCACTGGACATCAAGGAGGCGTCAGGGGTGGGCCGTGGGCAAGGGTGGACACTCAAATGAGGTGTGTTTGGGGGTAGGTTATGGTATAGTTACAGCCTATAACACTTGAAGAGTACCCCCTCTAAGACATAGGTAATAGAGCTGTATAGTACTGTATATGCATGTAGCACTATTAGATAAAGGAAAAGAAAAAAGTATGTTCTTTTATATCAGAGAAAGTTCCTGACACTAGGATTGCTTACACTGTGGAATAGTTAAAGTAGAAGGGAAGTCTTGATGTTCTATGACTTGGGATATTTAAAATTAAGCTGATCAAAACCTCAGCAAATGCCCTGTAGGAAATACTCCAAAGATAAACAGGTAATGTAGTGAATAACAGGGGATTTCAGTCCCTCATAACCTTGAAATTATAGCTTCAGTACATACAATTGAAATCTTTCGGTTTTCCTACATACACAGGGAACAAAAAAAATTCCAGCAAGATATCACCATATTGTGCACATGCCATAAGCCCATATGAATGACATGCAGAATCATGTTCATAATGAACAAGAAATGCAACAACAGTCTGTCACTTTTGTTAAACTGGCCTTGCTGCCAGCTAGAATGACATATTCCACTATTACATTAGACATTTTTACTAGTTTACCCACAAGAAAGAAAGAAAAAAGAATTCTTGGTGAACTATTAATTACAAATAGGCTTAAACTACTTGTTACCATTGAAAATTCAGGGCAAAACCTTACCCTGGGATACGCATGCAAAAGTCCTGTTGTTTTCAGAATGACTTATATTTATATATCCATGGGCAATTATTAGACTATTATTATTTGCTCAAAGAAATAAAACAGGTTATACTGAAGAAGGACATGCACAGTGTTTCATCCATAACACTGCAACCTTGAGCCACATATATTTTCAGATTTAACCTGAAATCTTTTACAGCATGCAATTAGCTTGACAAAATACTGTTTCAAGTCTCATTCATTAAGAGATTCCTCAGGGTCTTTATACTTTGCCTATAAAAGAAGAAAATTATCATAAGTTCAGAGACTACAAAGCAACTTTTCAACAGAGAGCAGACTCTGAAAAATGAGAGAGAGGAAGACATAAAGGAAAAGAAAGAAAAAGCCAGAAAGAAAGAAAGAAAGAAAGAAAGAAAGAAAGAAGGAAAGAAAGAAAGAAAACAAGGAAAACAAAACAAAGGTATGTAGGCAGGCAGATGAGCAGGAAGGCAGGAAGGAAGGAAGGTAAAGAAAGGAGTGGGGGGCAAGACAAGTGCATTCGATGGGGTTTGTAGAGTTGACATGACATCTCTCTTCTCATTTGCATCCATGAAATGCACTCTTGAAGTCACACGCACTCTTGAAGTCACACATATATTTCTCTGTGTAATACACATGGTCTTTTGGGTTCATTCTGGGGAAGAAGCATCCCAGATCTACTTGAAGACTTTGTGAGCTTGGCAGTAGGTGGACTACGCAACTGAAACTTACTGAGATGTTGAAATATTAATGTAAACCGGGCCTTTAACTTTAGATATTGAGACTTAGGAAATGCAAATGCATTTAAAATAGTTTCTAATTCCTGAATGGACAGGACTACCTCCTGAAATCTGCGATTGTATATTCAGAAGTGAGTACTGAATGTACAATACCCTTAAGCATTCCTGAGGAAGAACTGAGCCCTGGTCATGTGGAAAATTTGGCCTTTAAAAATATCTTCAATTGGACACACAGTATAATTTTGCATGCTGAAAATTTGCTTTTAAATACTTGGTACAGACATGCTTGAAGTTTGCACTGCTAAGAATTTACTAAAGCCACTGAAAATATGTTAATATTTAGCAACATTTCTTCTAGTACAGGCGCTTATAGGTATTTGCAAAAGATCACTGGATATTCATTGTAGTATTAATGGTGATAATGACAATAATAATGACAATAGTTAGAAAATCACCATTTAATTGCTTGAAAGTGGGCTTTGACACAACTTTTTGCAAGTACTTCTTTATATTCTGCCCAGCCCCTCTGAACAAGGATGCAAGCAGGCTCTGGCATGCTTTAACATCTGCCTCAGAGTCTGTTAGAATAAACTATAAAACTCCTCTTGACTTCAAGGGATGAGGTGACCACTTCCATAGTCACCAAAATCTCTGACAACAAAAGTAGCAGCATTCCTTCTCTCATCTGCAAGATAAAATTATCTTCTGTAAAATATGGGGTAATGGTAATTTGACCTTCATCAGGAAAATTCTCATTGCTGAGTCTTGATCTTGGGTTCAGGTGCTCTATTTCCTTTCAGTATGCCTAGACAGTTATCGAAAGGTATGATTCCAATGACTTCTTTGAACATATGACAGCTACTCTCCTGCAGAAAGCTCTGCTCTGTGTTGTAATTGCTTCATTTCCTACGCATGTGATTTTTTTCCTAAATGGAATTATCAGCAAGAAATTTGGCCTCTTTGTCTCAGGTAGATTGCATAAGCCTGTTTTATCATAGAATCGCAGAACTGTTTGGATTTGAAAGGACCTTAAATGTCATCTGTTTCCAACCCCCAGCCATGGGCAGGGACACCTTCCACTATAGCAGGTTGCTCCAAGCCCTGTCCAACCTGCCCTTGAACACTGCCAGGGATGGGGCAGCCACAGCTTCTCTGGGCACCCTGTGCCAGGGCCTCAGCACCCTCACGGGGAAGAATTTCTTCCTAATGTCTAATTTAAATCTACCCTCTTTCAGTTTAAACCCATTCTCCCTTGTCCTGTCGCTACTACATGCCCTTGTAAAAAGCCTCAGTTCAGATACCTTTTCATTGCCATCTTCCAATCTGAATTATTTCTTGCCTGTTATCTCATGTTCTGTTGTGTTCAAAAGATTCTAGTAGCATTTGCAGTAAAGCCAAAATGGAATATTAGCTAATTACTAATTACTTTTTATGAAACATGTCTAAATTACTACAAAATATTTCTCCACAGAGCAACCTACTTTGGTTCTGGTTCTGTGAGGTTTTACAGATGTGCTGATTTACGCTTACTGGCTTGAAGTTTTACAGTAAAATTAAAATCAAGTCTACATTAAGTATTTCAAGAAGGGCACTGAGAAACAGAGGAGCTTCAAATCATTATTATTCATCTTTCTTTCTTTATCATTAAAAGATCCGATTCCTGAGAGAACAGTTAAGTACTTGCTTAACTCCAGTCAAGTTGCCCTCTGACTTGGCCTTAGCATATAAAGAAACTGAAGACAGTCATGGAATCAGTACCAAGTGAAGATAGAGTTGCACAATAAGAATAAAAATATATCCTATAAACAGCAGAATAAAGCAATGTTTTCCTAATTGCCTCTAGAACTCCAAGCCTGACAAGAAAATATATCACACTGGCATTTGTAGACAGAATGTGGAAAAAAGACAGTACTCACACGAAGAGGGGTGGAAACCTCCTGCAGCATCTTTCTGTCTCTTTGTCCTCAGATATGAGCATGTTATCTTGTTACAGATCACCAGGTCATACTTCATTTGTTAAAAAGCTGATGACAGCACTGCATAATAGAAGCCATTTGCAGCATGTGTTAAGTCTTAATGGACCTTTACACCCTAGGGAAGATGTTAAATTTTCTGGACTTCACTATACTTGAGATTACCAGGTTTTTCCAGCTCTTGGTTTTAGCTGTGACCCCCCCGGCTCAGCCTGAGACATACTGACTAAGGTAGCAGCCCTTACGTGCACTCTTACCCCAGTGTCAATCACATCCATGACGTGATGTGAAATGTTCCTGTTCTGATTTCCTGTGACCTGCCCAGTTCAGAAGGCACAAGTGATGGTAAGCCTCAGAGAAGCAGGATCCACAGAAGCAGGCCTGTGGATTGAAGGGTTCTCTCACATTACTGAGAGAGGTACTAAGGTACAGCAAGGCTTCTGCTCTGCTTTGAGTTCACTCCCTTTTCAGGGAAACATGCCATTTCCACTCCTTCTGAGGACAAGTCTCTATTTCCAGAACAATACAAAGATCCTCAGGGCAATCGGCAAGTCATCTGCTATTTTATTTTATACTTCTAGGTAAATGCACTATTAAAAATGAGAAAGGAAGATCTCTTCTTTAAGGAGCCAAAACACGACACTTGGCAGAATATGAAAATAGATCAGTAGCATGCCCGTTGTTAGCTTTTCAGTAAAATTATTTTTAATTTTCTTCTCTTTTGGCTATAATGCTTTGGAAAGGACTCTTCTGCTGGCTTCTGACTTCTGATGTTCTTTTTTTGGTCAACAAAAAAACCCCACCTCTCTTTTTGTTAGTTTTTCAAGGCATACTTATCACATATACAGGTCAAAATGAATGATGAAAGTTCATGCATAGACATCTTATGGAAAATCTTCAGTAGGCAGTAGTATTGTGTGACACTTCAAACACTGTGTTATCTGAATAACCCTATCCTGCTTCCTGGCTGGAGGCGGTTCTCAGGCATCAGGGAGGTAAGAGGCATGAGTATAGTAAGGGATTCAAAATTGAAAGCATATTGTGAAACTTAAAATCATTTCACTGTCTGAAGCTATTTTACACCCTTATATAGCCTCTTAAATTTTGCAATTGCTTGGTTTCCAACACTAACCCCCCCTCTCCCCCACCCCCCTGAGTTTTGATGAACTAAGAGGTAATGAAAAGGAAAGTTTTCCTTCAGGCTGCTGCTGAGGTTACATCTTACTACCCCCAATTCCTGCTGAAGTCCTCGTGAAGCTTTTCCCAAACCTTTGCAGTTTACTGTTTGATATTCCCTTGCCATAAAATATCAGGCTTGAGGCTGTGCCTGTTAATGACGGGGGAAGCTTAGCTACCCATTGTGCCAACCAAGAGCAGAAACCTTGGCAGCTCCTCCAGTGTCACTGGCCCAGGGTTCCTCATCATTTTATGCAGTGGAGACAAGCTGAAAACCATAATGTCAGTGTACCCCAAAGAGTCTGAGAACATAAATCAACACAAAAGGTTTAAAAAGCAAATCAGGATTTAGAAGGTAACCATGTCATTTTAATGTGTGGGGTTTTTTGATTTTCAGAATTGGCAGATGGAATTGGACAGAGGTTGTATATGAGACTCAGACTAATTTAACAGGCACTGGAGAAGACACTGTTTCTGGTTCATGGCTGGTGTGTACCTGACAGGACTGCACAGGCAATGTCACTGTTTTCTTTTGGGCAGCTGAGGAATCCTAGCCCACGCTGTTCTCTTGGGGCTTGGCTCACAGAGCTGCAAGCTAGTTAGCGGTGCTTGATTTCCTGGTAGGCAGAGATTGCTCCCAGAGCAAAAAGGGTAGAGGAGAAACTCATTCATAAAATCTGGGTGCAGTGTGTGAAGAAATCGCAGACACTGGACTGGTAGGAGTGGGATTGGAAGCTTCAGGCTGGTGTCACAGGGAAGAGAAGGTTTTGCTTGCAAGCTTATTGAGCTGCCTCTTCTGCTTCCAGCTCGCATCAGTGTCTAAACCAGAGGCTGAGCTAACATACTGGATGCAGGCATGCTTGTGGGTTCCTATGCAGCATGAAGGGGTGGGAGCAGGGGAACATAAGGCAGGCTGTATACCAGCCCCTGGGGCTGTCACACCTTGAGGGGGACAGCAGCTTTCCTGGGGAGAGCACTGACAACTGTGAAGGCAGCGCTAAGGAAAGCTCTTCCAATGGTAGCAAAGTGCTTGGGCTCACTTTCCTGCTGTCCCACTGGGGTGGTTATAAACCACTCACACACTATTTCTGGTTCAGATAGCCCCTGGCATCAATGTGAGCATCCTCCAGGGCACAATGAGCTGCTGTGCCTCCTTCCTCTCATGCAAGCCCGCATGTGAGAGGCAGTTAGGATAAAGAGTGGCATGTCCCTAGCTGTATCTGTGGGAAAAGTCAGCTGCCCTTTCAGGGGGAGTTTCTCAGTGATTTCAAACGCAAGCACTAATGCATAAATGGAAGTGGCAGGGAGAACAAAGCTAAACATCAATGCACAATGCTGAATATAAAAGAGGGAGCAATGGAGTGCACCTTCAAACCTGGAAGATTAAAACCCTTGGAATAAAGGTAATTTCATGGAGGAAAACCTATTCCATTTTACATTCTGTTGAGAGGAGTAAAATTGCATTGCACAGCTTTCTAGCCAGTTAGAGACTAGTAGCCTTTATGCACTGTGCAGCCTATGATATTGGAGAAGAAAAAATGCTTTCTTTTTCCTCAATTTTAAGAAAATATTTTTGAAACAAATTAACAGAAATGGGATTTCACTGACATCATTAACATCTCTCTGAAAAAGATATGTGCCAGCAGAAAGCTAGGCATCTCAAAGGCTAAAAGAGGTCACAAAGATATATAGCTTATAGAGATTCAAAGCTGAAATATGTAATGAATCTTGTTCACAGAATCATTAGATATTATAACACATGTTTGAGATGCCTTTTTGGCAACTTAACTTTTAGGTTATAGGGATCTTATGAGCATTCTTTGATCACCATAATGGCTCATTGAAGGATTGGCTTTTTAAGGAAGTGTGACTGAAATCTATGTCCATCAGTCTCTGGCCTGCCTCACCCTCCTACCACAGTCATCAAAAGGGCAAAAGATCTTGAAGTTACAAATGTCTGACAAGTTTCACAAAAATGGATCTGAAAAAAAGGAAGCTACAGATTGATGCCGTTACTGGGGCAAAAGCTTCAGCACAAGATATATCAGCATCAGCATGGGCTGAACTAACCACAGTGGTTATGGAGCATACAGTTATAGCCCTGAAGTTAGCAGACATGGGAGGAAGTTGGGGGGTGCAGAGGAATAACTGAGATAATTTTGGTAGGAGAAGGTTGAAAGGGGAATAGATGTAGGGTGTAAATAAGCAGAAAACTAGTCATTATTGGTTCTGCAGCACCATAACTGGTTCATTTTTAATGAAAATTAGAATTTCCAAATAGTCACAGGAGCTGCACAATGAAGCAGGACACCAGGTTTTGTGACACATGTGATAAGAGATCTGCTAATAGTGAAGCACTAGAGCTCATTCTTACATTCCCCCAGGGTCAACCAAATGCTGAGTGGTAATACCGACCTCATTAAAAGCACTTTTCAAATGCAGTCCCTACACTCGGTGTAAGGACCTTATTAAAGAAAACACAGCTTATTAGTATGGCAGTTCATTGGAAGTCAGATTTGTCAGCAGGAGCAGGCCACCTGCTTGAAATCTGTGATGCCAAGCACACGTTTTGGAAATAAGGGGAAGGCCTTACTAAAATGTCAGTGGTGTGTAAGAGGCATCTCAGATACACCCAAAACTGAATTTCTGATATCCAAAATATTTAGTGCAGATTTTATTAGAATGAGAAGTATTTATTGTTTCATTTTCTTACATAGATGCCACTTCTGGAGCACCTGCTGCATTTTGATTAACAATTAGTATGTTGATACAAAATCCCACAAGGGAGTTTTTTACACCGTTTACCAATCTCACACAACTACCAAATAGTTCCTTCTGGCACTAGGAGGACCTCACAGATTTAGCCCTTGCTTTCCAGAGTCTCATCAGAAGTTATTTTTTTCCCAGTAATGTGTTTCATTCTTATCATAGGAACTGCTTTTCCAGGATGACTTCATTGCCATAGCGCTGAGCTGCTACTCTGTGCTACCCCTCAGAGGCAACTGAATACTGTGGCTGCTCCCTGATGGTAACAGTGCTTCCAGGGGACTAAAGCCACATCAAGGGAATCATAGAATCATAGAATAGTTAGGGCTGGAAAGGACCTTAAGATCATCCAGTTCCAACCCCCTGCCATGGGCAGGGACACCTCCCACTAAACTATGTCACCCAAGGCTCTGTCCAACCTGGCTTTGAACGCCGCCAGGGACGGAGCATTCACAGTTTCCTTGGGCAACTCATTCTATTGCCTCACCTGTTCTGTTGAATGAAGCCACTTAACCAGCATCTGTTTGCCCAACCAGTACTCTTAGCCATAGTTTTTGTCTGTGTGGTACCCTCTTATCATTACAAATGCCTGTTTCTCATCTTTGTCTCAGACTTTGACTACGTTCTTGCCATGTTCTGTTGCTTGGTCTGCCCTTATCTTCCATTCCATACCATGATACACATGCTTATTTCTGAATGTGTCTTCTTGATAATGCTGTCAAGGTACTACTTCGACTTCTCCAGAGCAGATATCAGCTTGCTTGTACTTCATTCCAGTGCACCATAATTCTACCTTGCTTATACCTTCCAGATGTCCAGGATCATGACTCTGTCTAAAAGGCAGGGATATCCTCTACATATGACTAGAAGTGTAGTGGATCAAGCTATTACTTGCCGCATCCTTTTATTATTGTTATTATTATTGAATTGGCCATCTTCCAGGCATTATTTCTCTGTCAGCTCCCTGAGCCATGCCAGTAGTCCATGCTACCTTCTGTAACAATTCAGCCTAAACTAGGTGGTTTTGTACTGAAGCAGACTATAAACGCTCATATAACCTCATAATGCAGATTGGTTACAAAGACGGGAGAAGGAGTGTAATGAATACCTGGAAGGCAGAAAAATCTCAATCCTCTACAAGCTTCCCTTTGGGTATTGTATTCCACTTCCAAGGGTACTATATTTCTATATCACTGCATATATATTATAGTCATACAGACTCAGGCCAGGTCTACAAAGTGTTTTCAAGGGAAGCAAAGTTCCAGCCTATCTCTTAAATCTCAACCTTTGTGGCTTCCTTAGAGACACACAGGGAATCTGTGATGGAGCAGGAAATTGAATTAAGCTTCCCAGGTAGCAAGTCTAAATTGCATTTTTCTTCTTTTGAAGTTGGAAGCCAAGTTAGAAAAACAATTTGCAAGTAAGCACTGCACAACAGTGGAATGGGAAAGGAAAATTTCAGTTTATTTCAAAGTACAGAAACTTCTGTGAACAGCAGGTGTTACAGATTAACACTTTAATGGGAGCCACATGCATTGCATCCTTTATGTCTAACTCCAACCCAGGTTGAAAGATAAAATTATTTAGACATCTGAGGAGGACATAATGTTCTTTCTGAATATAGATCAGGTTGTCTGTGACACATAAATTAAACTCATCTGAGCAACTTTTTTTAAAGAAATATAATCCAGAAGGAAAGGTAGAAAATTTTCCATGCTTATGTGCTATCCTGGGATTCCAGTTCTTCCTGCAGAATCTCTGAATAGACAATGGCAATGTTTTAATCCTGTTTAGCTGAAACACTTCAGAATGTGCTTAGCTATTGCTGTATTCAGAACAGCATATAAATAATATCTATACCACAATGCTGTCTCCTTATGCTGGCTATAATTTCCATTCATTGACTCTGCCAGCCCTGTCTGGTCTAGTTTTCCGGAAATGTTTACATGTACTCACATACCTTACCAGTACTGTACACTGTTTTTCCCCTTGTCTGCCTTAATGTGTACCACAGACCTCCTTACTTCTAATGAAGGATTCACACTGCTTCTATGAATTTCAATTTTTCTATTTTTACTTTCAGTCTAATGACACTGTCACTTCCGAAACACTGCAAACCTCTGCAGTGCTATGTCATGTTCTGCTTCTCTGCACCCTCTTCTCCCTTTTGTGCCAGACTGGTGTGCTTCCTATCTTCGCTTCTGCGTTAACGTGCCTCTTCTCAGGGCCAAGATCTGTCTCATGCTGATGAGCAGCCTGTCTCCTCATTGTTCGTCATTTGGTCCTTCCCATGCTTTCTACCCTATTACAACATTCAGTAACAGCACAGAAGTCATAGATCGAGATTCTCAGTTTTTGAACAAATCTGTGTTTGCACAGCATTCTCCCTTTGTTTTATCACAAGTAAGTTTCTTTTTGCCAAAGAGTTTGTATAGATTCACCAATCCAGTACGAGAAGTGGCAACATGGGAAATGTCTTGAAGAGGTCTTGTAACTTGTATTCATGATATAGTGGACACAACCCTGGGAAAGAGTGCATGATTAAGAATGCCATGGGTAGATAGAACCATCTGAGTTTGTGATACTTCATGGAAGAGAAGACGGAGTTTGGGGAAATTCCAGAACCTGGTGAGGCAGATAGTGCTTGAGTAGAATCAGGTGGTCTAGAGGGAAATTTCTGTATCCTGTTCTTCTGAGCCTTGAAGCTGTGGTTGTTTCATGAATATTTGGCATCTAATTCCTGGAGCACTGTGATTTCTATGACTTTCTTTTCCTTTTCCTCTCTTTCCCACTTAAGGGGGAGCTCCAAAAGCTCCCACAGGACATTCCAAGTGCTCTGAAAACAAATGCAGAAGGATGTACAACATCCAACATTTAACAGGGTTTTGTTTTGCCTTTCAATTTCTGTTTACAAAGAAAAAAAAAAAACAACAAAAAAACAACACCTTAAAACAAGGTTGCTGGGCTCATTATTCTCTGCTTTCCTTCAGGCACATGCTGTGTGAGTGGGAAAAATGAAGCCTCTTAGTCTGATAGTGACTACTCTCTTCCTTTACCCCAGCCTGCTTCATTCCATATTTAGGGTTTTAACAAACATTTATTCCCTTGACAGCCTCTTAAGTGCATAGCTGTGTTCATGGCATTCAGGAGTCTGACCCACTCATCCTAAAATACTTAGAGGCAAACAAAAGAGGTTGTGACCTCAGTCTCTGTGGAAGGGAGAGCACTACCAATGTTTGCAACAACTTCCTAATATGAAATATAGACAGGCATAGCTTGATATGCATATGGGATCAGAAAATGTTTAATTACCATTGTCAGGTTTAAGCCCCTTCTTTGGGCTCTCAAATAGCCTCTCAGAATGAGAACAGGCAAAGGTACAAATCAGGTTTGTGTCCTATGCTCTCTTCTTCAGATAAAGAGGGCATGGACTATCCAAAGTACACACTTGTGATTTATTTAACATTCTGCTGCTATTGTGCATATCTTCTTTCACTTTCTGCATCCACAAATAGGCAGGTCTGGGCAGCGAACACCACTTTATAAATGACCATGGATAACTTGCTTAAGTGAATCTGCGAGGTTATTGCTCACTTACAGGAGACAAACTCCACAAGGAAACAGCTTGGGAGGGCCAGCAGATATCACTAGTTCTAAATGCTCTTTGAACACTATGCAGCTGGGTTTTGTGACCAAAATAAGGTGGATCTTCCTTTCATTAGCTTTTCTGACATTTAGATTTCATAATAAGCATAATTTTTTAATTCTCTTGTTTGAAAGCTAGTTAACATGATGAGAAACCAGAATGTGAGACTTTTATAGAATCCTGACACTGAGCAGTGCAATATTCAGCCCTGACCTTACTCTTTTGACTGAGGACAAGGTGGATTTTATGTTAAAAAGAAAAAAAGGAATTCGATACCAGGAGAATTTGCAGTAAGGAGCCTTAAGATAGCTGAGGCTTCTCTGAAGAATTTGGTTCTTGTTCCAACTTAGCTTAAACAAAATCAATGTGAGGATTTTTCCAGTTCCAATTAGTCCACATCATAAATCAGTACATCTGGCAAGTCTTAAAAAAAAAATATCTCAGCAGATATTTCAGGAGGCTGAGCAGCCCCTATTTCTGTTCAGTTAAATGTCAACTGAGCATACCTGGCACTTCTCAAGAATTGGTTCCCTGGAGAAGATGAAGACTGACTCTGACAGGAAAGTAGAAGGTGAGAATGGAGAGACACAAGCAGCTGAATCTCTGAAATGTTCCTGAGGACCATTAAAAATAAGGGTGCCTGAGGACTGTAAAAGACATCTAGGTCAAAACTCCAACTGTGGTTTTTCAGAAGTAAAAGACGGTTTCTTGGTGCAGCATCTCTAACTACGTTGTTTGGAAGTAGTCCGAGAAAGGAGAATTCAAAAAGTGTTTACTGCATTCGAAAGACATTTTAACATCCATTTATTTGGACGGTTTAGTTCTGCACTGGGGGGATGAGGGCAGAATAATTCCTGCTTGAACTTTGCTCACTGGAAAAGTAAAATCATTGCTTTGCGAAAGAGAATAACTTTGAACAAGTTCCGGCCAAGTTCGCACTAAAGGTGCTGAACTCTTCTCTGCAAAGAGTTCTCTGTAGCAGAGATCATTTTGAACTGCATGCTGATATTTCCTCCAAATTAACTTAAACTGGCATTCTGCCTCAAAAGCTGAAAAATATTAAACCTGACACTCTGCTTGTTTGCTCTCAGTTTGGAGTGTCTACAGCTACTCTTGTTTGCAACTTCGCTGTTGCTGCTGGGTTTCCACTTAAATTGCTTAGATGTCCTTTCCCACTATTCTCAGCATCTCTGCTGGCCCCCAAGTGACTCCTGATCTGTGACACATGGGCTTCTTTCATCAGGAGGCAAACTAATGGTCTCCTTCGACACATGCTAGATGTGTTCTGCACAGCTCCAGGGTTTCTGCTGCTGCTAATGAGATTTTTCTGGAGGGTTGTGAAAGATCATTAAGAGGTGGTTTCTGAAAGCCCAATATTGGTTTTTCAGTGTTTAACTGGAGGTGCCTCCTTACTGCTCACTGCTAATAATGGCAGAATGTTTGCTCTGCTGGCAGGATGGTCAAGGATCATCTCACTGATGTCAACACACAGGTCCATCTGCTAGATTAAGTATTTTTGAACTTTCTGGAGTGAAGAAAAAATCAGTGATACTTGCTGGTTTATATAAAGGTGAGTTGTGGAGCTGAGTGGTAAATTAAAGACTCTTCAGAAGCTGGTGGTATAACGTGACTTCACCTCGAGGGAATTCTTACTTTATCTAGGTACCCAGAAAAGTAGAAGGAACCACTAGAGAGAGGTGCTTCAAGATGAAAGTGGTGGTGGCCTGGTGAAAATGGAAAGTATTCTTGGGAGAGAGCCTTGTAGGCTACTATTTGTGGGCTTGATTAAGGAACAGGAAGCACGGAGAAGAGGTCATCCACTCCTGAAAAAGGAGCTATGAAGAGTGCTAGAAGAGCTATGGGGCAGAGGGCACCTAAGAGCTTGGGGAATAAAAAGGAAAAGATCCCTGAGATGCTGTTTGCCAATACGGTCAGAGCAAATTCACGAAGATTGTGGATAAAAGGCTTGACAGAAGGAAAAGGTAGAGGTAGTCTAGGGAGACAGAAAAACTCACATTAAAGTGTACTTCAATTTCTCTCCTTTCCTCCTCGCAAATCCAGGGCCAAAAAAAGGCCTTAGATTTCCTTAGCCATTACTTTGGAAGATGATAGCATGAAAACTCTTGACTTGAGTAATTGGAAATGCTGAGATATGTAGTTTAAAGTCTATGAGCTACCTGAAAAATGAAGAAAGTCAGGGGATTACTGTTCCCAGGACTTTACCTGGGAAGGAGGAAGACTGAAAGGCATCATTGGTGGGGAATGCTTCATAGTTTTTGCAAAAGCAAGAAAAAGGATAACCCTGATGGGGGCACTGTGTTTTTAAAAGGACTTTGGCAGGAAAAAAAGTGCATCTGAGTTTAAGAAGAAACTTAAGTTCTGACAAGCTTCAAAAACAGGTACACAGCTCACAGAGCTTTCCTAAAACAGTGGCAGAACTGTCCAAAGACTCAGTGCCAAGGGATATCTGAATACCACACTGAAACAAAATGAGATGGGTCCTTCATGAAGTGAAACAGGTAAAATCACTACAGTGCTAAAATGCTGGGATCACAGATGAAAGGTACAACAAGCTAGAATTCTGCTTTGCTTTACGTAAAGTGGTGTATGAAAGCCAATAAAAGTACATGGTTGCTGTATTATATATTTTTTATTACATTTTATATTTTTCACCTCAAAATACAAATAACAGGAGAAAGTTCTCAATAGGATCCAGGGTCAGAGAGCTATTTTTACAGTTTCTGGGAATTAATGATATTTATCTTAAGATACCAGATGGCGATTATCCAATAACAGGGATAAATGTATGAACAATCATACTGGCAAGGGCAGGAGGACAGAATGGTTACACATGAGACATGAGTATGTCTTCAATGCACAGAGAATCTCTGAGCAAAGGTTAGAGCTAAAGGATCCCAAGTTCTCCATCATTATTACTTTTGAGACTGTTTTTTCTCCTCCTGTAAAGCCAAATTATCCTGGAAGTGTTTTAAACTCGGGTGAGCAGAAGTGCTGACAGAAGGTCTGTATCCACATATCAGCCAAGGGAAGAGTAATCCTATTCTTGGGATTTATATCTGCACATAATACAAGTTTTCATTAAAATGGAAACACTTCCTATTACTTAGAGATCTTTTTTCTTGGTTGCATGAAATATTTTCTTGTCTGCTTGCTGTATCAGCTCTGTTTCTGGTCTGAATTTCTCAGGGTACTTACGTTTGTTTACATTTAATTCTTGCCTTCGGGTATGGTCTTGGCAAACTAACAGTTGGCATGTGTTGGGCACCCAGGGCATTTCCCTGGGAAACAGTCTCCAATAAAATCTGTTCCACAGTGATAACATTTAGATCTGAGGAAAAACAGCAGAAAAGTATGGCCAGGGGCCTTTGGCAACTTCAGAGAGAGCCAGAGCTCCTGGCTACAGCTGCTTAGAAGATCCTGAATTAACTAGAAAAGAGGGAGGCTTTCTGCAAACCTTTAGCCTTAAAGGAAAGCTGAAGCAGTGAGATGTACAGGTAGTTTGAAATCACCACCTGCAAGCCTTCAAGGACAGAAGAGGTAGGAAAACCCTTGGGTGAGGCAGTTGCTATGGGGAAACTCATCTTTATCCCAGCTATGTGAATCAGCAATTTGCCAGTACTGCTATGTATATATGCACAATAGACAGGGATGCCAACATAAGTGGAAAAGAGGGAGACTGGAGAAGCTGGTTTATCTAGGGTCTGTGGTGGAGCAAAGGCAAGTCTGTCTTCAGCAAGTCTTTCTGTAAGCAGCAGATCAAAGGCAGTTTGGTTACACATGAAACCTTGTAGATCAGTTTCTGAAGGTGTGAAGGTCAATTGACTTTTCCTCTTTAGAGGTGACTGCCTTCATGTTTCTCCCCTGTTGGATACTAACAGTATCTTTCTCTTCTTCAGAACTATCAACAGAAGTTTAAGTGGGCTTAAAATGGAGTGATCCTCCATTAGTTTAGCTGAAATCAACCAGAAAGTTCAAAAGTTAGGGATTCTAAATGCATGGAGAGAATAAACAAGTCGACATTCAGAGTGCGATTGCGTAAGTATGGCTGTTTTTTCACTCCAGAAAGCAGCCTTAAATCTGTTTGGTGGCAGATGAAAGGCAGACTGTGATTGCCGTCACTGCAGCTCAGAATGAAATCCTGGAGAAAGGAAGTATAGCTATTAGAATAAGAAGCCTAGGACAAGGTGTATCCTGTTTCTTTCACCAGTGTGAGAGGCAGCTTGTAGAAGTGGAATACACATATCCTGCTGTTGATTCCTAAGGTCCTATAGGATTGTCCATGACTACAAGGAGTTACACACATTGTTTACCAGAAAACCATTCAAGAAAAGGGCTAAAGATATCTTTATGCGGGGCTCAAAATCTGTTACATTGAAGAAACAAAGCCTTTTATGTGAATAAGAAATATCTGTCAGTTCAAAGACAGCCCACAGTGAGCACCTCCGAAAAAAGGAAGAGTTCTGTGGAGTAAAGTCAGCATAGTTTTGTGGGGGATGGAAAAACTATATATCCCTTTTTTACTGTATTACTCTCACTTGTCTATAAGAGCTTCAAGGCAGAACACAAAAACGCCTGTATAATCAGACATTGATGACGAAGTAGACGGTTAGCATAGGGAAAGGGAAAAGTAAACCCCAGATTTGAGTTTGATCCCAAGCTTTTTGTGACATGGATGTGACACTGCACATCTCTTGAAGTGAAAGTGGCAGGAAAGAAATTGCAGGAGTAGCCCTGCAGTTGTGTAAATCATCCTCCTTGTGATTTGGCCACATACAAAGAAATAAGTGGTCCATTTCTCTGCAGACAGAAGTGAGATAAGCAGCATTGTAATGTCCATTTTACACCAAAAGTCCTAAATGAAGCAAGCAGCATAGCAGTTTGAGAGGCTGTATCTCTGTTGTGTTGGTGTACATGGGTGGGTTCACCCCCTTTGTGACAACTCATGACCTCTCTATGTCCTTCCTCCCAGAGCCCCATCAGTCATCCTGGCAGACATAAACCACAACTTAATGTTTTCATTCTCCATCTATGGCGTAGCCTTCCTTTGACTCACTGGCCTTTCATCACCATCTGAACTGTGTTTCTCTGCTCCCCCTGTTTAGCCATTGAAAATGTTTCAGAATTTGATGAGGTTTTCTGGTGATCAATTATCTGTGAGTATGGAGCTCAGTTGAAGATATCATGCACAATTTATTTTTTCTCAGATTTGAGCATTTAATCTCAGTCTGCTAAAACAAAGGAAAGGCTGTGCGCATTTCCAGTCAAAACTGCCTGACAGTTGAATAGTTAATTATATATTTTAAGCCTAGGGTAGTTAACAGGTGAAATTCATTGGAAGTAAAATTTAGCCCATGGCAAAATGGAAGTAGGAGTAAGAATTTCATGCCTGAAAAATCAGGACCTTCATGCTGGTGCTAAATATAGAAATTCTTTAGGGCTTCTCATCTAAGTAAGTGTCCAGTCATCCTGTATCTTTATGTTAATTGCTTTGGGGAAAATAAGACATTCCTGATACTCCTACCTTTCCCTTAAAGTACAGATATCTGAAAAATAAGAAAAAATCCTGTTTTCTTTTGATGGCAGCTGTTTTTTCTAGATTCAGCTGAACCCTTCTTCAATACATGTAAGGCTATTGAGTTATTTCTGAATACATTTGAGCAGTTGTAACTAAATTGTGTTTGGTAAGAGTATTATTGAAAACACCACATAAAACATCTGAAAGGCTGAAAGGTTCAACAAGAAGGTAAGGTCATCTTTCAAGGGAGAAGAAAATGAAAAATGTGCAATAAATCTGAGTCAGATTTTCCAGGCAGAAGGTGGTCCTAAAAGTCCTATTACCACTGCTCAGAACCGGCGCTCAGTTCTCTTTGGTGGCTTTTCCTGAGGCTTGACACAGTAGTGTGGGGAGAGGCATGGAAGTGGCCTTCCTCATGGCCTGTGGATGAGGCTCACTACCCAGGCACTCTGAGCCTGCCACAGCTTTTTCAGAGCTTGCTGCTTTCTGCCAAGGAGCGAATTGAGTGGAGGTATTGCCTCTTTCCCTCAAAGAGCACGGGAGTGAACCCTTTGAACACAATAGGAGACAAATACCCATGCTTGTTAGCAGTGTACAATAGCATGAGGCCTGGCTGTACATATGTACAACTGTAGACTGTTGGCTTTTGAAATGGAAAATATAGCAAAGGTGATGGAAAGACAAAAGAGGCTAGCTAAAGGGACATTACCACATTACACTAGACTTTAAGGGACTTATCAAACTCAAGTGAGTGTTGCAATTGTGTAAGCATGGTATGGGAATTCACATTATGCAGACATAGAAGCATGTCAGTTGCATGAATGCTGTCAAAAATCTCTTGTAACTGCTGGGGAAGTGTCTGGATGAGAAATACCCTCACATGCATCTGAGTTTTGCCCAAGGGACCACAGACTGACTGATGAACTTGTTTATCCTGCAGCATCAGTATGGCTGGCAGTGCTTTACAATCGAGCAAAATGAGAGCTCCCGTTCAGAATGCTGTAATAAGGGTGCCTTGTGTTATGCAGTTAATACCTGCATGAACATTCCTTTAATTTCCATGAGCTTTGCAGCCCAAAATCTTGCATCTCCAAACCTGCCCAACAGTCAGGCCCTATTTTCTCCTGTAAAGTCTTTTTATGGATAAATTCAGTTCAGGTTGCATTAGACATTCAGTGTAGATCCTTCACTTTATAGTTTGCTTCAGGTAGTGTCAGTCAATGCCTTTCAAATCAAGTGTGATGTTCTCAGTCTGGGCTGTATGTTTTACAGCATCCTTCCCTTCCATGCCCCAGGTAAACCCATGACTCCTAATCTCCAATATCCTCCTGCTGCCTAGCAAATTATCAGTTAATTTACTACCTGTGAGCCAAATCCTGCATAATAGCTGTTCCCTGGAGAAAGAAACTGCTTTTTTAACAATTTAATGACAGAAGCCTCTTCTTGAGACCAAAGTTATTGATTTAAACATTTCAAAAGACACATATTCTGAAGGCAGTTGAAACTGTGAGGTACATAATTCATGCGACCAATTTTCCTATGATGGGGAAGGCAAAGCAAAAATAGTTTGCTTAATACATGTAATGAGAAAAAGCAGACTTTATAAGGAAGCACTGCAGCTGGCAGGTACCTAATCATTGCCATTCAATAGAGGCATCCTACATTTTCAACACTGCTGTCCTGTGCTGATAGGTTCAAAGGTCTAGTTGTATCTTAATCATAAGCACCAGTGGGCAACCACTAGTAAGGAAATGCAGAGGGCACTGCAAAGCCTGTCTTTGTCTGAAACTAGAACGAAGCCGAACCCCTGCACAGAAAACCTATTTATTCTGTGTTCATTATGGAACTGAAACACAAAGCTGAACCCCTGGGTCCCTGTTGCTGTCTCAAATCAGCATGCCTCCAGGGGAAGTCCTGTCTCTCATGACAACTGCCATCTCGATCAGCACACTGCAAATTGAACCAGGGAATCACTGCACCTAAAAGCATAAGTTATCACAGCTTGTTCTGGGACATCAGCACCTCGCAGGTCCATGTCCAGAGAGGAGCCACATGCTCTACAATCCCCCTCTGAGCCAGGAGCTGCAGAACCTACAAGGGAAGGTTTTATTTCACACAGTGCCAGGGAAGCTGGGAAAATACTTCAGAAAAGGTCAATAGGCTATTTACAAAAACTCTGAAAAAATCTTAACTGCAGTCTCAGCTTTGCAAACGTTGAAGAAGCCTCACAGTCTGAAGCACCGAGTTGTCAGAGGTCTCATGTGTGCTTTTAAAGGTGCTGGCTCTGTGGGCAGTGTGCATTCATTTAGCTGGTCACTGCACAGCCTGTGGCATGTTTGAACTCTTGGTCTGAAGTGTCCTGCAGCTACCTGGATAGAGGGGCTGCACTGGAAAATGTCAGTCCTTTCTAAAGGAGGAAAAAAGGGAGCGCTGTGGGAGAAATTATATTAAAAATAGTGTTTGCCCCCCTTGCTGCAAAATACAGGTAAAAATAAAATCCAGTGCTTCAAGTCTTTCTGTATTTCTTGCTGACAGCCAGTTACGAATTCATGACATTTTTCTTGCTGCTAAAAACCCTCAAAACAAAGACAACTTCCATTTTTATTCTTAGTGCACTCCATTAAATTCCATAGTTCATAATGCGGTTAAATTTGGCCCTGAGAACTGTTTTGTCCTGAGTAGCTTGCTGTAACTAATAATGGATTTATATTCATATTCCTTATTTTAAAATGTAAATGGGATTAGTGGGTTTTCATTGTGAAGTTTTTTCCAACAAAAAGTGATTTTCTGACCAAACCAAGAAATTTTTTTTTTTTAGTAAATTCCCCCATTACAATAAAAAAAAAAAAAAAAAAAAAAAAAAAAAAAGTAGTGATATTGTAATTTTCCTTCTTTTTCAGAAGGAGAAAGTGGAAAAAATTTTCTGACAATTAAATATCTGTTTCTTTATAAATACATTTGATCTCAATTTTAAAAGTGGAATGTGTACAATATTCTCTGTAGAAATCTGCAATCTTTTTTATTTCTAAACCATGCCTGTGTGGAAACTTTGAAAGTGCCATTAAATGGGTATATTATTTTTTCTAGGCTTTGAGCAGAATACAATTATTGACCCTTTTGTTTCATTAATTCCCAATACAAATATTCTACTCAATTTAGGATCATGAAAGACACAGGGATTATAAACCTATTTAGGCTGACTAAATCCCTTAGAAATTTCAAATGGAAAATACTATCACAATTGGGTGTTATATCTACCAAATTTTTGTCTAACTGGTTAATTATTTGCTTGAGAGGATCCCTAAACCTTCTTGCGAAGCACGGAGCTTTGGCAATGATTGCAATCTCCAAACCAGAAAGGCAAGCACATATTGTCACATCCAGAGAGGGGAAAATGCAAAGCAGCTGAGCAATCTTGAATTGTTTTGATAGAAACCCTTTCCTTAGAGTACAGGTACATGTGCATAATTGGGAACAACAGCTCAAGAGGAGAGAAATCAGGAAAACAAAATCACTTGGTATAAAAAATGCATCTAAAGAAGAGGCAAAAACTGTCTACAGAAAGGGTGAAGGAGAAGAGGGTGGGGAGCATAGGATGGGCTGTGAGAAGGCACACAGCCGAATGGCACTGGTGCAGTGAGCAGATAAACTCTGAGGGTTTGTTCCCTCCTGCCTCTTAAAGCAGCAGGACTGTGATGCATCCTACTGTAATTACAAGAGCATGTTCAAAGGCATGGGCCTCCATCATCCAAATGTTTCTTTTCCTGACAGCAATAACCTGCAGGACCTCTATGTTTTGGAGTGACTGCTGAGGCTGGGAAGTAATGTTATTTAGTAAGGGGAGCATTTAACACAGTGGGGAGGTGATAACTTTGCAGGAGGAGGTGTGAAAGGGTAGACCCTTTTCATAAAAAGAAATCTGTGCTGCCAGATGTAAGTAGGATGGATGAGTTTTCTCATCAGCGAGTGACATCTGGCTTCGTGAGATGCTCTCTATGACTCCTCAGTCAGCAAAAAGATGTATCTAAAATGTGATAGCAAGACATCTTAGGGAGCCCAGGCTTGAGAAATGACCACTCAACTATTTTTAAAGGTGTTAGGGTTGCTTGGCACCATTACAGTTTTAGATGCTCTTCTAGTTTCAAAACCAGACAGTTTTATTTGGGATGGTTTTGTTCTTTTGTGTTGTGTTCTTTTTTTGTTTGTTTGGTTGAGTTTTTTTTAAAGAAACTGGGATTTTTTTCTATCTGAAATGGGTCATGGGTAGCTATTTCTAACTTACTATGGCTACCTTGACTTGCCTGACAGCAAGAGGGTGGGGGTGTTAAGCTGACTGTAAATGAAAGGTCTTCCTTGGCCAGGCAGTAAAAGGCATGGGTATGAAACGCAAAAGACAGTAGAAAGAGTAGGAGGATACATGACCAGTTAGAATAAGGCTGGAGAGGAAGTGTGGAGACATCTTTTTGCAGTTATTTACCTACCTGCTACAGCAGACCTTCCAGTCATCTCTGCAGGACACATGACGTCTAAAATCTCTGAAGGAAAAGTAATTATCCCGTCTCAATAGCTCCAGCTTTTTACAGAAGTCAGTTAGTTTGAAGTATTTTCTTTTCAAAATTAAATTAGAAGCAGGCTTTTCAAAGGAGCTGAATTACTGAACATCTCAGTATGGTGTTTCCGCATACATGTGTGTGCTTTCAGCATGCTGATGGCATTATTCCCAGCCTTTCTTAAACTAATGGCCTACTTCTGGGTATTTTTTTCCTTCAAAATGCCAAAACAAATCTCTGTAGTATTTTGAATTTCCAAGCTAATTTTCTTCTTTTTGTTGTTGATGTTTGCTTGTTGGTTTGGGGTTTTGTTGTTTCCTGGGCTTTTTTTATAAGGCTGGTCTCTGAATTAACCAGGCAATCAGGCATTCAAGAAAGGAAATATTTCACATGTTGGAGGGAATGCTTGTCATGGTTTAAGCCCAGACAGCAACGTAGGGCCACACAGGCACTCGCTCACTCTCAGCTCCTCTCCAGTGGGATGGGGATGAGAGTCAAAAAAACGTAAAACCTGCAGGTTGAGATAAGAACAGTTTAAAGAAGTTGAAGTAAAGTTAATAATAATGTTAATAATAATTTAAATAATAATAATAATAGTGAACATATATAGAGAAATAAACCCCAGTACAGATGTTCACCGCTTGCTGACAGATGCCCAGCTCATCTTCCACTCCGTCAACTCCCCCCAGTTTCTATAGTGAGCATAATTTGCTGTGGTATGGAATATCTCTTGGGCCATTTTCGATCATCTGTCCTGGCAGGGCTCCCTCCTGCCTTTTTTGCCCCAGGAAACTGAAAAGTCCTTGATCAGGGTAAACACTACTTAGCAACAACTAAAACATCAGTGTGTTATCAGCATTGTTCTCAGACTAAAACCAAAACACAGCACTGGACCAACTACTAGGAAGAAAGTGAACTTTCTGCCAGCTGAAAAACAGGGACAATGATAGATTGAGCCACCATGGGATGCTGTAATTTTTGTAATACAAGCTTTGTTAAGGATAAGATCCTTCTAACATACACCTGCTTTCATTAGAATGTGATATATGACTAGCAGGAGACACATGTATAAGAAAGGGGTGAGAAAAGTAAAGGAATATTCTCTGTAGATGCTTTTCAGCTTTATGAATTGTGTAGTTCTGTGTCTATTTAACTATCAATCTGCATGCTCAGGCCTGTATTGACATAAACAATTATCCTGCAACTCTTTTACTTCTGTCTCCAGTTCTGGGATAATGGAAGGATTTCAGGTGTGTGATGGCCTACTTGAGAAAGCAAAGCAAAGTGCTAGGGTATTGTTTTTGAAATGGAAATGCACCCAGCAGCAGGTAGAATCCCAAAGTCCTTGCTCTGTAGTTTCCATCACAGGAAAACAGAGCCTTGTAGTTAACATGTCCTTGTGTACTAGTGTGGCAGAGGTCTGATGTATTTCAAGTTTGTAATTCCTTCTTTAATGTGTTTTTTATTCCCATATGCTTTTCTTCCTTTTGTTTGCCAGATGATGCTTCTTTCAGAGTTGTGGAGGGTCATCAGTATTCCTGGGAATAGATTCATAGGGGAGAATAAAAATGGGATGTAGCCCTTGCTTTCCTCATTAGTGCTGCCTGACAAAACATGTGAGCTCCTGTTCATTAGACAGGAGAGGTGTTGCACTGCCATGCAGCCAGCGCCTCCACATCAGGATGCATCTGGCCCAGGGTATGAATTGCTCTCATTTTAAAGAAACTCATTTGATGGCCCTTTATTTTCAGACGCATCACTGCAGAAGCAAAAAGCTGCATTATGCTGAGAGTTTTGCAGTAGAATTTCCTCTCTGTTGCTTTGCTGAGGCAGAGTAAATATATTCTCTCCCCATCAAGATCCACAGTCAAGATCTCAGCCTAAGTAGGTACTTAGCAGAAACAGTTAATGTTTAACCGTTAACAGTGTTTGTTGACTTCAGTTTGTTCACTACTAAACAAAACATGTCTTGCTTGACAACAGTTTTTAAATGAAAACAGTAGATTATAATCTTCTACATGTTTCTGTAGTATTTTTGAAAGTTGAGGAAAAAATTGTCGAAAACCACTATATATTCCTCTTTTTAACCTACTGAGACTGAATCAGAAAGGCAAGGAGAGGATAGGGAAGGGAGGACACTTGCTCTTTCATGGCAGGTTCCTAATCCATAAGTCACTTATGTTAGGGGTAGTCACTGGGCAACTTTTCTGCTCTCTTCACAAAAAAAAGTAGTAAAATTAGGAATCAGTCCTTGAGGGAATGATAGTGAGGAATAAGAACTGACATTTGGACTGAGGTCTCTATAAATGGCTGTTTGTCATTACATGATGTGCATTGTTTAAGATTTTGCATATGCCCCTAGAGGCTATGACAATCTGCCATTTCTTATAGTGATGAATGAGCTTTCCAAAGTGGATTATATGAAGTACAATATTTCAGGCTAATTTTGAGCACTGTGTTTGCTTTGGAAGGTTGCAAGCTCTTTAAATCCATTCTAAAATGGTTAAACTTAGAGCTGTCTGATGAAGCGTTTCAAGCTTTCTGAAACAGAATTACATGAGAAATTGCTTTCACAAAAAGTCAACAAAAATGTTTTGCCCTCAACAATGTAGAAATATTTACTTACCACGGAAGCATAAAACAAAAATAACTTCATAGTTCAGAAAGCACATATGCAGATGCTTTTCTTCAGCACCTTCTTTCAGAAAGGCTTTTCCCAGAAAGTCAGCATCACTTTCTCAGTGAGAGCCCCAGCAAAACAGAATATTTCTTGTTATGGTGTTACGCTGCCTGCAATGAATGATAGCTCAGCCTGTCAGTGACCTGGAGTCTTATGGTAAAGGCACTGGCACTGCTGAACTTCGTTGGCAGCTCAGAACTGTTTCTTTCCATTTCCAGGTTGTATAATTCTTTCTTTTAGTTTCTCGTCCTCTACCTTCCTTTCCATCCATAAAGGTTAAGTGAGCTCCTTACTGAAAATGTTAGGAAACAACAACAACAACAACAAAAAAATGATTTAATAAAGTATCTCAGCTTTTGGCTTCTCCAAATTGTTTCCTTTTCTTTGGGGTGCCCCTACTGTATCTGTAGCTTGGTCCCAGCTCATAGGCTGTTTTGGCACATTGAGTTGGGTAAGAGCACTGCATGGATGTGCCTGTTGCCGTGTGTGGACGTCAGGATTGGTGCTAGCCACACGGCCATGGGGCAGAGACCAGAGCAGGTGGTGCTGCACACCAGGGACCAGGGGTGAAGGCAAATGCATGTACATAAAACTCACCCAGTGCCTCCTGGCTGTCAGGGCTGACAGCCTGTCCTTTTCATAAGCATCAATTAATCCTAGCACTAAAATAAATCTGAAATCGAGCCATGACTGATTTATAAAGAATCCACAATGTGTCCTCGTTACCTTCTATGTGCGTTTGTCTCCTGTTTCTGCTAGAAGGGCTCCTTAACCAGCTCTCTATGAGCAAGCAAATGGGAAGTGAGTGAATCTAGCAGTCATATTTCCCTCTGGTGCCCCAACTGCTGTAGGCTGTGACAGATGAAGGCTCCCAATGGTAGGGTTTACATGACAATTTAATTTTAAGGAAAGAGGACACATATGTTTCTGGCAGTTGTGTAATTAGTGCTGTTTTTTGGCAGACCCACTGCAGCTCCTTATGCTTCTTATAGGGGAAGTTAGAAATGACAGGCAGGTTTTAGCAGACAGAGGTTTTCCAGGATAGGAGTCAAAGCCCTTGCTGGAGTTGGTAAAGCTCATCCAAAAGATGACTTCAGCTTCATTCCATGCCTTTAAACTTATGTGGACTTTGATTTCCACACTGAGAATTTTGATATTCCCTAGGAGCAAGTATATAAATGGGAATGTGATCAGTGGGCTCTTATTTGTGGGTTGGCTACACATTGATGATGCCAAGTAGTTTTGTTTTAAACTGAATAAATTCTGGTTTCATCCCAAATATTTATGCTTTTACTGTATTTGTATCAAGCACAAAGACTTCTGACAAAAATGTATGTGGAAAACACTGAGAGAGGAGAAGGAAAGGCCTTGCATAATTTAAAACTTCTTCTAATTTTTACTATTCTTTATGCCAGTACTTTTTGAGAAGTGCTGAACAGGGTGTGAAAGATCTTAATCTCAGCCTTTACAGGAAGGTAAGGGGGCAATGAGATTAAAGCCAACAAGGAAGGAAAAGCATGTACATGCACTGGCTCACCTTGGAGAAACACTGTGGAATTCTGAGTTTATACTTCAGAAACTCACAGCCACACAAGATGAGATGCACTGAATGTTCATAGTTACCTGGTGCTCACCCTGGCCTGACTGAGGTGAAGTGCTTTGCTGGCCTGGAATAACCACAGGTAAAAAATAAATACACCTGCACTCAATCCATTTGAGACATTCTTTTGGGATGGCAAAAGAGAGAACAGAGAAGTGTCTGTGTGAAAGGGCTTTCATCCCATTTCAAGTTGACAAACCCCCCATTATTTACACACAAGCCATGGTTCAAATTACTCCAAACTATCCTGGCTGATCGGATTTATTGGAAGGAAGGAGGGTAAAGTTTGGCTACAGATGAGCCAGCTTTCTCTCTGTTGTTCATGCTTTCATGTTTTTTGCTTCCTTCTTTTTTTTTTAATTGAATTCCATGGTGAGACAGTGTGCTTCTCTGCCTCTTTAATCTTCCACTTTGAACTCATTTGCAATGCGATAGATAGAGTTTGTGTTTCAGGATGTGGGACCATGATAACACATCTCAAATGGTAAAAGTCTGCATAGTAATTGATTACCCGTGATCCTCCTTGGTCATGTCCTCTGCTACAAATTTGGCATGGGGGACAGAGAGAAGGGGTTGGGGAGGGGAGAAGGGAAGGAAGAAGGCACTGAAGAATTTTAGAAGGATTTGTGTTAATTCCTCCAAGACATCCCTATGTGATGTTTATCAATCAATAAGAGATTAGACAGACAGGAGCATAGCCACTCTTAATCCTCTTCTATCCATTCCCACAAAGGGTATTAATATAGGAACAAAATAAACACAGACTTGCAAAGGATACCTTTTTTTTTCAGTGCACATCAAGGACAGCACTGAAGATCAGAGTCTTTTTGGTCTCATTTTTTCCAGGAAGATAGTAGTCAATAGGGAATTTCACAAGAGTGCCTGATTGTGAGACTCTCAGGCTCCCTCTATCACTGCAGTCCAGAGCTGTAATCATAGCCAGGCAGAATAAGTCTTTCTACTTCCAGGCAGGTTGGAGATGAAGGACAGTGATTTAGGGTCTGTGTTGCCTTTAAGAGAGACCATGCAATTCAAACTTTGTCATTCCCATGGATCTTCTGGGGGTTTTATAGCACATTTTTGCTATGAAGAAACCTCCTTTGCATTCTCTCAGCGTCAGCACAAAGACTAAGGAGTCTTTCCAGTCAACCAGAGCCAGCTGTGCTGTGAACCATTTCAATTCCAGTTTTTCCATCTGCCCTGTTCTCTCTCCTATCCCTTTATTAATGCTTATCTGGCATATTTACATGCTTAGAAAGAAAGGGAATCATTAGCACTTAATAACTGGTTTTCTGCACATGTCCTAGTTGCACCATTCTAAGCAACTTCATGCCTTGCTTGAAATTACTTTAGAGAGCTCCTGTATTTCTGCTGTTTTATGCATCTTCCCCAGAGTAAGAATATATGTTCTAAAATAGGTCATTGTGCACATCTTTCCTTAGGGAGCACTCTCAGTGAAGAGTGGAGCAAGTGAAGAAGGGGGAGAAAGAAGAGACTTTCTTTCTTTGTTCCTCCATCTCTTATTTGTTGCTATTAACAAAAGAAAAAGAAAAAAGGAAATTAACAAAAAATGAATGCAAGATGCAAGCCTGATTTTTCAGTTGGCTCTGCCTAAATTTGAGCACTCTAATTCTTGACAGCAAATTCCCTGTATCTTGCCAGTATCAACCTTCGCAGAAGACTGAGTTTATGATAATAAGAATTTCTATAGTAACTTATCATAAGGTACTGAAGTGATTCACTAGCACCAGCCTATCCTTGGAATAACCTTCTGAAGCAGTTAGTTATCAGTTCTTTTTTACATACAAAAAAGCAGTGACACAGAGCATTGATGCAACTTTCTTGAAGTTATTCATAGCCTGTAGCATAACTCAGTACTGAGGCACAAGCCTCTAGGCTCCAAAACTGGTTCTTTATGCACAAGGCCACCTTCCTTAAGGCAGCCCACTGCCAGGCAAAGTGAAGTGGGACTGAATTTCTCATTTCCAGTCAGCACCGTAGCAGTGGAGACTACTGCTTTTGGTCAAGTCTTTTCATTGCAGGGAAATAAATAATCCAATTGCTGTTTCTTTCTGACATATCATCTAACACTCATGGCTCAGATGTCTAAAACACAGGTGACCAGAAGTAGAATCTGTTTTAAATATATAATTGTCCAATTTCTTTCAAGATTCTGGAAAAATATTCCCTATGACACAGAGGAACTCTAAGTAGGTTTCAGAGGCACTACCTGTCACTTTCAAGCAGAAGATTGATAAGTCCTGGCAAGAACTTTATCCATAGTCTCTCTCCTCCCCTCTTCCCTTGTTTTCATCCTTTACCTCAGTATCTGACTTTGACAAGCTTTCTACCAGTCTCCAGGCTACCCTGTCCAGCACAGGGTATGCCAGCTTGCAGCAATGCAAGGACATGCTGTTCTTCCAGCAGAGCATGTGAAGGATAGAACAACTCTGGGGTTCTTTCAGACCACTAGTCCAAGCCCTCCTCTGCTCCTTCGCTCTAGTAGGGGCTGTGGGGTGGGAGAGGAGTATGGATAACATACTGACCTCTGCAGGATGGGCTTCAGCTGTTCCTTTGGCTGAACTTTGTGTTTAGCTAAAGCATATAATAAAAATCCCTCCGGATGCCCCCAACTGCAGTGGTTTAATTGCCTTTCTTCCCTGGTACATCTGCATGGGTCACAGTTGAGAAATAGTTCATCATGAAGGTACCAGCCAAGCCTTTTTTATCATATGCTGTGGCAAGCTTTCAGAGGTTAGGCAGCTAAGGCATATTCTCCATGAAAGAAGCAGAAAATAGCGCACAACATCCACAACTGTCCTGTCTGAAACAAACTCAGGGCCCAGACTTCCACATCATCTGGCACCTTGACAGAGCTCATGCAACCCAAAGCAGCCTTCCAAAAAGTCACAGAGCTCTTGGGAAGACCAGCAGATTGCAATGGCCTTGCTGTAATTACTTGGCCCTATTCTAGAATCTACACCCAATTCTCCTTTACTTTTTCTCTTTACCCTGTCAGAGCTTTTATCCCCTCCTTGTTTACTCAGGCATCCTTACCACTTTGCTCCAAAGAGCTCAGATATATTTCCTTTCAGGTGCAGCTTTAGTGAACAATAAATTAAACTCCAGTTGCCCATAACACTTTTAAGAGATTTAAGCTCTCTCTTTCCTAAACTCAGGGGCTACTCAAGGAAAAACTCTCACCCACATTCCCCCTTCCTCCCAAACCAACGTCTCTTCCACACTGATTGATTTACCATCATCGCCTCTTACATCCCAGCTGGAGCTGAAAAGCTCCACCTGCTGCTATTACTCAGCAGTAATCGCACTGCACTTTCATGCAGGCTTCAAGCATTCATCATGAGGATGACTCAATAAGCCAGCCCTGTGCTGATGAAAGGCTTTAGAACCTCCATCTCTCTTGCACATGCAACAGCCACCTTCTGGATAAACTCTGGTGTGTGTTGCAGGGGGGAAGGGAGAATGTGTTTTATGATGAATAACTCACTTGCCAAAATGTCTCCTCTCCTCCATACTCTCAAGCTGTCTGAGAACCAATCAAGTATTCCTTGCAGTCATACATTATTCCCAAAATGTTTCCTGTGAAAGATGCTCTGTGTGTAGCTCATCCTCGGGCAGTCCCCTGGGGAGCTTTCAAACTCAAAGCTGCATGACAGATGCACTGTGTATTTGCTGTGTGGAGACCAGTCTGTAAGCCAGGACATTGGTGCCTGGTACTCCCAGGCGGCCTAAATCCTTTGGCTCCTTCACAGGTTGAGACCCTTTGGCTGGCCTTGAGCTCTCAGCGTAGCTGCACTCATGCCTGGGCTTCAGCCTGATGTGCCCAAACTCCTTCCCAGCCGCAGGCAGATCACTGCTCAGGCATACATGCAAGACCCCTCCTTCACCTCCTTCTTTGTCTAAAACTAATCAAAGGACCAGACACCACCCACCCCTAATTACCCTCAGGGACGAAGGAAGAAGAGAGATGGAGATGAAATGTCCACTTGTTTTTCTCCAAAAACATTTCTTCCGCTGCTGCAGGAGCGACAGTGCATGTGTGTCACGGCAGGACTCACAGAAATATTGATTGGTTACCAGGGGGAGTACTTCTGTTCCCGTGCTGAGCAAATATAACTCCAGTATGAAGATCTCCTGAGAGCTCAAAATTCACTTTTCATAACCATTGCGTGATATTCCCTTGCAGCCATCTGGCAGAACATTTCTGCTAAATCACCAGAACGTACCTGGAAAGCAAGCAGAGCATATACCTGCAGGGTCATACAACATTTATTTACCACTTGCAGGGTTGTTTGGGTCTTTTTTAATTTTGTTGTGGAATATCATTTATCTGGCTTTAGGAAGATAGGAAACAAACCCAAAGCCAAGAAAACAAGCCCTGCTCTTGGCACTGCCACAAGTTCTGTCTGTAGCATCCCATCAGCTCCTCCAGTGTTTTGGGTGACCCTAGCCCATGAGAAAAGTTGTATTTCTGGCTGCTGAGGGCTAGTAAGGGTGAGCACATTGGTGTGATGGGAAGTGTCAGCTGTTACAATGGAGTTGCTGAACGAGTGTTCCTCCTTCGCTCCTCTTGGCTTTCTTTGATCTTCCTTGTGCCGGCTGTGGAACACATCACTGTGTATTTTTAGACATCCACATCTACATATATAAAAGAGTCTCTATATTAACATATATATATCTGTATATAGCCCCACATCAATAATATTATCGAGGAGAGGGGGGAAGTTACAAATCTGAAATATAACAGACCTACATGCTTGTGCCAGTGGGATTGCATCAAAGCTGGCTGAGAATATAAACAGACTTCTTTTTTCCCCCAGGTATCAACACTGAAAATTCAGCCTATTTGGCAACTGATATAAACTAGAAAGGAATAAAAGGAGAGTTGCCAAAACATTGCATTTGAAAACGTGGAAAGATTTTTTCCCCCTTCAAAATTAAAAATGTCATTGAAAATGGGATCGATTTTACCTCCTCTAATTTGGAAATGCTGTTCTTTCCTATTTCTCTCAGGCTTTCTGACATTCTTAAAAGTTTTTTGGCCTAGAGTTTTAAAGGTGTTGCACCTTAAATGTGCCTAAAGATGCAGTAAAGTGTGCATAATTTCGAAAGATAAAACTGAATTTCATTATGCAGTGCTAGCTACCAAAGCATCTTTACAAAACTGGCCTTTTTTTCCTCTGTAGGTGGGTTTCACTGGTATTGTGTCAATGACTCAATGTGTCTGTAGTCATTACCACACACAATTGCTTGATCTTATCTACTCCAGAACTCCTCAGAGACTTGGTCCCTATTTCCAGAGAGAGAAAAAATATCATCCTCTCTCCCTCCAGTTTTCAAATTTCATGCACTTCAATTGCTAAAACAAATAATTAAAAAAACCCCATAAAATAAATATTAACCCAATTTGTTTAAATTTACTTTAGTATAAACAAAACCAATCTAATTATCAGGTTAATTAAACCATTATTAATAAATCAGCGCCTTTATGAGCTTTATCTAACACACTGGTAGAGAACAGTTAGCTGCCAGCCATAAGCACAACATAGGCTTATCAGCACCTGCTGGAACATCTTATTCCATCTGAGTGCCAGATATAGCAAGGTGCCAGTCACTTTCAGATCAAAGGTGATGCTGATGTTCATTAAGATAGTCTGTTTAACTTACAGATGGTCAGTTGGTAACCAGTATCTCTGCTTTTCCAAGAAAGGTCACATAGAAACACCCTGGTGCATGGCAAAACAATGCAGCTTGTTGCATGCAAAATTCAAATGGAAATGTACAGAGAAATACTTTCAGGATTAATCACATAACATTTCCAATCCAAAATTTCATGCATACATGATTCTGGAAAGTGGCCATTTAGCTTAGGAATGCCTTACGTGTTCAGAGTCTATTAGTTAGTTGCCATTAACAGGAAAATCTCTGGATTATTTGCACACACACACACATATTCACACTCTGAGAGCAAGCATCATCAAGTGTCACAAGTTCTCTTTTATTGAGATTGATGCTAGAATTTCCCCAAGAGAAAGATCACAAAAAGACAACATCTCAAAGCATTTTCTGTTTAAGCAGCATGGTTTCTGTGCCTTTCCTCTGAGAGCTTCAGGAAGCTAGCACATTATTCGGAAAACCATGCAGCAGTTTCCTTGAGCTACCTGTTTAATACTAATAACTTTTCTTAACCAGATTAACCAGATGCCAGGTCTGATGATCCTGTCTATTGTAGGTTATGTGCCCACTTTTTGTGGCTGCCTGGGAAGGCAAAGGAAACACAAACAAAAGTTATGTGATGGCAACAGCCCACACAGTTTCAGTGGCTAGGGAACAGAGGCAAGATTTTTGATTTTCAGAAGAGCTGATGTAGCTTATCCCACTTCCTCATAACTCCTGCTCACCAGTTTCTTAACAAATCGAAATGAGATGCTTCTGAATTCAGCAGCATCGCTTGGTAAATCACAGGGGAAACAAAAATCCATCCCATCAGACAGAGATTTTATAAATCTTTTAATATTTCAGATCATGGTTCAATTGATAGATGCCACTTATTCTATCCTATAAAAGCCACAGCTCAAAAATTACTTGAAAATGCAGAGCTAGCAAAATGCTGGTGCTAAAGACAGCAATTCTGTCAGCGGCAGTTGCTAATCTAGAGACCCACTGAACTATTTCCTGACAATTCAGTGCTTGTTTCAAGCTGCATTTTGACACAGGAAAATTGCAGAAAAAATGTTACCCTCTGTCAGCACCAAAACATGGGAGTTTCCCTGTGCATCCTTTGATTTTTAAGCAAAGTTTCCTAGGCACAGGCCTGTCTCTGTCTCCCCACACAGCATCCAGAACAGAAAGGCTTCATCCCAGGTAGGTCCCCTTATTATAATTGACTAAAACGTGTATGAAAAAAAGATATATAATCATAATGGTTAAT
Source organism: Psilopsiagon aymara (assembly GCA_024733675.1). Taxonomy (NCBI): domain Eukaryota; kingdom Metazoa; phylum Chordata; class Aves; order Psittaciformes; family Psittacidae; genus Psilopsiagon; species Psilopsiagon aymara. The sequence goes on from JANRGW010029820.1 coordinate 43,916, forward strand.
TAGTGAATAGCTCAGACTTTATTGTAAAGGGGCAGTATTAGCAAAAAGTCCTTCAAGCAGCAAAAGGTTCTGCTGTTCTCAGTAATGACACTGGAAACCCACTGGGTCCTTCATAAGGCCTTCCTCTTTCTCTATGGAAGATAAACCTGACTCAAGACAGAATAGGGCTTAGCTGATTTCTTGTGAAAGGCTACAGTGGTCTCTCTGTACAACTTCATGTAACTGAGGTATGTCAAAAGGCAGAAAAATACTCAGAGGCACATTCCCCAGCACAGGAAACGCCACTGCTGGGAGCAGACTCAGAAAGCTGCACAGGGCAGTGGTGGGGCAAGGAGACTGCAGAGGGCATGCAAAGATCACCCTGGCTTTCCCTAGAGGTGCTGCAGATAGCCACAGTAAACAAAAAGCAGTGGTCTTTTGCAATGCAAAGCAGACCTGCATTCCAGCAGTGGTAGTGGTGGAGTTTCCTTCAGCGTTATCTCCAGTTTGTTCTTCTGTTTCTGGCTGCCCTTGGCACTGCAGCGTTCTGAGGTGATGACTTTCTTGTCAGGTAAAATCTTCCCAGCCTGATTGTGAGGCTGGTCAGGTTCCTCACGCTTCCTCCCACCCTGGAAATGTTTGTTCATCAGGAGAAAGCACCTTCCTGTACATATTACGGCTCCTGATTGACAGTCTGGGCAGAAAGTGTAATTTGTAATGTTGAAGTGAAGTTGACAGGAATAAACCAGGAGTCTGACTTTTTTTGCTTTGCAACTATGTTAAAGATAAATTGGTCTGGCTTCTCCATTGTTTCAGCTATGCAAGAAGAAGAACCTCTTTCTTTTCCCACAGTGTGGAGTCAGAGCAGTTAGAATGAGGTTCCACTAGACAGCAGCCAAAGAAAAATACAAGACACATATGCAGAGAAGATGAAAGAGGTTTTAAGTAGCAAGCAACTTTTCAAAAGAGCCCTTAGGAAGATTAGGGTGTGTGTACTCATGCCATTATCCCAGCCAAAGGGGAAGCCTTGACAGTAATTTATAATTAGTTTGAACCCTTATCTGCAGCCTAAGATTTGCTTCAAGTTTAAGAGAAGAGAGAACATGCAGTGCTTAAGAACCCAAGACTCCAGGGTCCTACACTCATCTATACTTGAATTTCTTAAATTTAAGGTGTATCCTTTAGCCTCCCAACATATCTCTCTCATTCTGTGTCCCCTTTCCAAGTAAAACGTCTCCCTTTCTGCTACCACTGCCTGAATTACTTATGCCTTCCTCTGATGGCTGCACTTAACAATATATTACAGACTGGAAAGAGCCCAGAAAAAGGAAAAGCTTATGACAAATTCTGGATAAATTGCGTTACTGAAATGTTCACACTCTGAATATCAAACCCCAGTATCACTCTGGAAGCCCTTCTAAGTGATCAACCTTAGCCTCAAAGGCTTTGAAGGCCAAAACGTGCTGCTTTGTATGGCATCACCTTTGCAGAGTCCAGAGGTCACCCAAAAAAAGGGACCTCTTCATCTTGTAGAATATCAAGTGTGCTCACCAGGCCTGTCTCACAGCCGCTTCCCATTCTTACACCAACACAGTTCTGCCTCTGTTACTTCCTTGGCTCTTTCTAGCTTTGGAGTATACCTTGGAGACAGAGAAACAGGAGTGAAGTTCAACCTTGATATCCAGAGGTGAGTAGAAGTGGTGGAGAGGATTGATCATGTTCCAGTGCTGCACTTGGCGGTGGACAGATGAAGAAAGGTGTGGGAACAATGTTCTGTCAGTCTGCCCATGCATTTCGGTGGAGCACACTGAGAACCATGTATACCTTCGCCGGGTGGGCTCCATAGAAAGACCTCTAAAAGTCTTGGTCAGTTCTTGTTGGGCAAAAAAAATAGTTGCTTAAGGCATGTGAGAAGATAAACTGAGAAATGAGCTGAGAAAGTGTCTCACTAAATAATTCTGGCTGCTTCTCACATTTTTTTAGAACATTTTTTTTTAATGAATAATCCTCACTTCCCAGTAACACAAATGCTCCTGATTCTGGGTGGAAAATAGAAAGCTGAAGCACTTATCTAGGCACTGGCAGTTTGTATATAAAATCTCTTTGTATATAAACCCACAGACAGGGAGAATAATAATTACATGTGAGGTCAGGTGGATAAAGTGAGCAATGAAACTGAGAAGAGTACCGACTAAACAAAAGAAAGTAAGGAAAGAAGAAGTATGGAGTAGTGGCTCATGCTCAGGTGAACAGTGATGGGATACGGCAGATCACCGCACTGCTCCAGAGATGTGTCTGCACAGGCAGCATCTCTAAGTGATACTATGAATGCTTTTCCTGTTACCAACACATTGATTTCTGCTTGACAAGGAAATTGAGCATTAGAGTTTAAATGAAATGGAGTCTTGCTGTTCCCTTGGAAATCTCCCATGCCTATCAGATTAATGGAGGGAACATTGTGCTTTGCATAAAGGTAAACAAAATAAGGATGCTGCAAAGGCAATGGGTTGCCTTTTCCATTCAGACTAAAAGTCCCATAGGCTTTCTTCATGGACTCCCTTCCTACTTTCTTCTTCAGGAGAGAGACACCCTGTCCTTCATACAGTATTTATTTCAATTGACTGGACCTCATGGAGAGTCTTACTCCTGGCTAACCATCATAAAAAGGATCTTAGAATGGTTTGGGTTGGAAAGGACCTCAAGACCATTTAGTTCCAATGCCCTGCCATGAGCAGGGATGCCTGACCCTAGACTATGTCACCCAAGGCTCTGTCCAGCCTGGCCTTAAACAATGCCAGGGATGGAGCATTTTCACCATCCTCACAATAAAGAATTTCTTCTTTATATCTAACCTGAACTTCCCCTGTTTTAGTCTGAACCCATTACCCCTTGTCCTTGTCGTGGTTTAAGCTGTAAATCAGCCATGCAGTTTGCTCACTCACTTCCCCCTGTTTCTTCCGCCGCAACTCCTGGAGGGATGGGAAGGAGAATCGAAAGAATGCAACTCCCACAGGTTGAGATAAGAACAGTTTAGTAACTAAG